>MDUD01006492.1:7850-39231 GCA_002216565.1 Crithidia mellificae | reverse complement strand
CCCCCCCTGTTGACATTGCAATGGGAAGCTCTTCTGTGCTTCGCGTTGTGCTGGTGGCACTTCTGCTCCTCAGCTCCCTATCCGTCACCTCCGCCGGGGATGGCCGCGGGGAGCCCGTCACCTTTAAGGCCGAGGTCTCGAAGATGCTCGACATTTTGGTCAACTCCCTCTACACCAACCGCGCCATCTTTCTGCGCGAGCTGATCTCAAACGGCAGCGATGCGCTGGATAAGATTCGCGTGCTCTACCTGACCTCCCCGAAGGAGCCGCTGAATGACGAGGGCGCCGCCCCGAACATGGACATTCGCATTTCCTTCAACAAGGACAAGAGCGAATTGGTGCTGCGGGATGGCGGCGTGGGCATGAGCAAGGAGGAGCTGGCGAACCACCTCGGCTCCCTCGGCACCTCCGGGACGAAGCGCTTTCTTGAAAAGATGCAGGAGGGCGGCGGCGCGGCTGGCGATCAGAACAACCTTATTGGCCAGTTCGGCGTCGGCTTCTACTCCGTGTTCCTCGTTGGGGATCGGGTGCGGGTGGCGTCGAAGAGCGACGACAGCGACGTGCAGTACGTGTGGGAGTCGACCGGAAATGGCGAGTACTTCCTCTACCCGGACCCGCGCGGCAACACGCTCGGCCGCGGGACGGAGATCACGATCGAGTTGAAGCCCGACGCAGAGCAGTTCTTGTCGGCCGAGACGATCAAGAAGACGATTCACCAGTACAGCGAGTTCATCAACTTCCCCATTTACGTAGAGGAGGAGGTGACGGTGGCGGCGCCGAAGAAGTCGGATGCGGCCGCGGCCGATGAGGTGCTGGACGAAGATGCCGTGGAGGACGAGGAGGAGGCCGGCGAGGCGGCCTCGGTGACGGAGAAGAAGTGGACGCTGGTGAACGAGAACCGTCCGATCTGGACTCGCCCGATTGGCAACGTGACGGAGGCGGAGTACAACAAGTTCTACAAGGCTTTCTCCGGTGACTACCGCGACCCGCTTTATTTCAACCACTTCCGCGTCGAGGGCGAGGTGGAGTTCGACTCCATCCTCTTTGTGCCGTCCACGGTGGACCCCGCCACCTTCTCCGATGACAACGCGCTGCCGAACACGAACATCAAGCTCTACGTGCGCCGTGTCTTCATCACGGACGAGTTCCGCGACCTGCTGCCGCGGTACCTTAACTTCGTCAAGGGCATCGTTGACAGCAACGATCTGCCGCTGAACGTGTCGCGTGAGGTGCTGCAGGAGAGCCGCATTCTGCGCGTCATCAAGAAGAAGCTGGTGCGCAAGGCCCTCACCATGTTTTCCGACATCGCGGACCAGGACGAGGCGATCGAGAAAGGGACGCAGCCGGAGAGCGTTGCCCCCACTGGCCACACCCACCTCACGAAGCCGACCTACGCCAAGTTCTGGGAGCTCTTCGGCAAGCACCTCCGCCTCGGCGTTATGCTGGACAGCAACAACCGCAACCGCCTGACGAAGCTGTTCCGCTACAAGTCTAGCAAGAGCGAAGGGGCGTACATCAGCCTGCAGACCTACGTGGACCGCATGAAGAAAGGGCAGAAGGGCATTTACTACATCTCCGGTGACTCGGTCGAGCGGATTCAGAAGTCGCCCGTGCTGGAGGACGCCGTGAACCACGACGTCGAGGTTATCTTCATGACCGACGCCATTGACGAGTACGTCGTGGGGCAGGTGACGGATTTTGCGGGCAAGAAGCTCATCAACCTCGCGAAGGAGGGCGTTCAGTTTGAGGAGATCGACGCCCGTCAGCGCGTGATTGACAAGAAGCGCAAGGAAAAGTACGAGGCCTTCTTCACCCGCCTTCGCTCCCTCTTCGGCTACGCGGAGGTGCGGAAGGTCATCCTGACCAAGCGGCTGACGAGCGAGGCGTTCATCCTGTCTTCTGGCGAGAACCAGATCACGGCGCGGCTGGCCAACATCATGCGCGGGCAGTCCATGGCGCTGGTGGATCAGCAGACCACGGCGGAGCGCGTGCTGGAAGTGAACTACCGTCACCCGCTCGTGGAGGAGATGTTCAAGCGCTTCGCCCTTGATGAGGAGGACGAGGTGGCGAAGGACGTGGCGTGGGTGCTGTACGACACGGCCAACCTCCAGGCGGAGTTCCCGGTGGCGGACGTGGCGGCCTACTCCCGTCGCATCAACCGCCTGCTGCGCAGCAGCGTTGATCTGCCAGCGGACGACGCCTTGCTGCCGCCCGATGACGCCGAGTATGCCGTGTCGAACACGGAGGCGGCGGAGGAGGAGGGCGGCGAGGACCATCAGGAGGACGCCAACGCGGACGCAGACGCAGATGAGGACGAGGGTGATCTGTAAAAAAAAAAAAAAGATTATCACAAAAGAAGCATTATTTGTGATTAATTGAGCGGCAAAAAGAAAAAAAATGATAAAGCTTAGTCGGTCCTCTCTTCCAAGAATCGTCCCCAGTTTAGCTGAAGTAAGGGAAGACCATGCGTGAGTTGAAGATTATTATGTGCACATGTAAGGGCTCACCGCGGGCTTCCTTTGCTTTTCACGTCTTAATGTTTTTTTTTTTCCTCTTGCGCAAAAGGCTATGCGTCTATGTAATTTTCACTGAAGCTAAAGCGTCAATTCACTAATGGGCTTTTTCGATTGATGCTTTGACGCTTTAATTTTTCTCCACCTTTTTTTTTTTGACTCTTATAGTTAAGTCGATTGGGATAGCAGAAGAAAAGATGAGTTATATGAATATATGACAAAGGGAAAGCTCAAAGCTATTCGACATCAGGGGCGGCGCGGAGAAAAATTTAAATTTTCACGTGAGACGAAGGCCAAGCTTACGTGAAGCTCAGATTTTCGTGCTGTGCCGAATTTTTGGGACCGAGGCCATCATGAATTCCTCTTTTGAGGAGTGATAGCAGAGCATTATTCTCTCGAAAAGGAATGCTTTTAACAAAAAAAAAGCTGAATGCAAACCAAGGCTACAAAAATTTTTGTTTTCAGTGATCAAAACTGTTTGCTCTCTTCTCTCTCGCCTTCAACATCTGTGCCTTTCGGTAGCAACGGTCTGACTTCTTTTTTTTTTTTTCGTTTGAACTCACGCAGCACACTTAGTCTTAGAGAAACACACGCACGCTTACACTAGCCAAGATGTCCTCCAACAGCGGTGTCGGCACCACCACCACGACCACCACTGCCACCGGCACGGCGCCAGCCGCGAAGTCGGGACGGCTGGGCGGGCAGCTGCGCTCCTCTGCGCGTGTGCTGGAGCAGCTCACGAGCAGTCGCCTTGACCACCTCGTCGCGTCACGGCGCAGCGGCGATGCCATCTCCCGCGACTCCCTCGCGGCGCTCTACACGCTGGCAACAAAGCTGCACTCGCCCGCGCTCCGCTACGCCGCCCCTACCATTGAAACGAGTAAGGAGCGCCACATCACGACGGAGCAGGTGTGGGGGCAGCTGAATATGCTCATGCGTCCAGTGCTGCGGCAGCTGGAGAGCAGCGTGCGGCGCGCGGAGCAGCTCTACGGCGACAAGACCGCGTCGAAGCCCGCAGCGCAGTCAAAGAAGCAGCAGCAGCAGCAGAAGCAGAAGAAGCAGCAGCAAGAGGACAGTAGCGAGGAGGAGGACGACTCGGACGGCGCGGAGGGCCTGAGCGGGTCTGGTGCGGCCGCCAACGATGTGCTCTCTACCCGCACCTCGGAGCTGGACGAGAGCGACCTTGATGAAGAGATCGAGGCGCTGCTGCAGCAGCAGGCCGCCAAGCAGAAGGCAAAGAAGGGCAAGGCGGCAGGCACATCGCAGGAGGGTGAAGGGGCGGAGGGGGCAGCGTGGCGGTACGCCTTCGGCAAGGACAACGCCGAGGACGACGACGAGGAGGGCGAGGACGATTGGGACGGCGAGGACTCTGACCACGGCACCTCCCGTCGCCGCCGGCGCGAGGAGGCGGAGGAGGAGGAGGACGGCGACGACGACGGCGAGGGCGAAGGTGCGAGGGCGGGTGACCGCCGCGCGCGGGATCGCAACCTGCGGGCCATGGCCGATGCCGAGGACGAGGAGGACGGCGAGGAGGGCAACACGGCGGAGGAGGAGCTGGCAGCGCTGAAGGAGCTCTACGGTGAGGACTTCGAGGATGACGGGCACGGCTTCATAGGGGACGAGGAGGACGAAGACCCCGACCTCGCCGACGACATCGAGCTGGATGATCCGGCCAACGAGCACGGCGGTCGCCAATTCAACACGCCCCACGGCAACGCGTACAGTGAGCGGGACGGCATTTACTTTGGCAAGGGTGACATTCTGAACGATGAGGCGGGTGATTTCGAAGAGGGGCAGAGCGGCTACCGCGGCGACGACGCCGACTTCGCCGACGGCGCGGAGCACGGCGGCACGGGCAGTGGGGATGCGGGCGCTGCGGCGGAGGAGATGGACGAGGAGCTCGAGGCCGCGCTGGCGGACCCGAACCTGTCCGAGCTGCAGAAGGAGCGGCTGCGCGAGCAGTTCATGGTACGCAAGATGGAGGAGAAGCGGCTCTTCGGCACGGACTGGAGTATGACGGGTGAGACGGCCGCCAGCAAGCGGCCACGCGATGCGCTGCTGGAGGTGGACGACCTCGAGTTCGAGTACGGCATGAAGGCGACCCCCGTGGTGACAGAGGCGTTCACGGCGAAGCTGGAGGACCGCATCAAGCAGCGCATTCAGGACGAAAACTTCGACGATGTGCAGCGCCGCACGACGCTGTCGACGGAGGCCGACATCGCGAAGCCAAAGTACGACGCCGCCCTCGATGCGCAGAAGTCGAAGATGTCGCTGATGGACCTCTATGAGAAGGAGTTCCTGGAGAAGCAGCGGCTGGCGGAGGAGGGCGCCGGTGGCCCTGACGCGCCGAGCGCGGAGCCGCTGACGGAGATTGAGAAGGACGAACTGCGAGCGGTCCAGATGTGGCAGCGCCTTGCCCAGCACCTGGACGCCCTCAGCAACTTCCACTTCACGCCGAAGCCGGTGCAGCAGGACCTCGACGCGCGCGTGCGGGCGGTGGAGAACCAGGCCCCGGCGGTGGTGATCGAGAACGTAGGCAACTTCGCCACGACGCGCGAGAACGCGCTGGCCCCGCAGGATCTCTACCGCGGCTCGTCGCACCGCTTCGCAGATGTCGGCAGTGACGAGCTCACCCCGCAGGAGCGCCACGCCCTGCGCCGTGCCAAGAAGGAAGCTGGCAAGAAGGACAAGGAGCGGAAGGAGGACCGTGCGAAGGAGCACAAGGAGGCGCGGAAGAAGAAGACGGAGGCAGAGGCTGCCGAGAAGAAGTGAGGCGGCTGCATCTGCCTTTCAAATGAAATCTTTTTCTTTTGCTCTTTCAAGCAACACGCTCCTTTGACAGACTTTTAACTCCTCTTTACAATGTGCTTCTGCTCTTTCAACGCTTGTATCTGTTTCTTTTCTTTGCTCGGGGTCTACTACTTTTTCTGATTTGTGCCGCGTCTCGCCTTCGCCAAGCTTCTTTTCCACCATGACGCACGGTTTGTTGTTGCCAATAATACTGTTTCTCTTCTTTTTTTTTTTTGTGTCTCAATACTACCTCTAAACTTTAATAGTGTGCTTGTTTGGCGACTTTTTTTTTCAAAGTACAGACAAACACCCACACACCGCGTATAACACTCTTTGTTTCCGTTTTAATAAAAAAGCAACACATTAATGTCGCGAGTACTTTGTAAAGTTCGACGGCAGTCTCTATAAATCAAGCAATTAACCAAATACAAAAGTTAGATGATGAATGTGACTGGTCAGTTGGTTTACGCTTCGCCTTCTTGCAACAAGCTAGCAAATAGTGATGCTCGTTTGCCTGGCTTTGTAGTCGGCACTTTGGCGTTTTTGCTCTTCTAGAAATGAAATTGGAAAAGTAGCTGAAATGAAGAGCATAATCATTCCCTGCTTCGCTGTGTGCCACATCAAAGTAAGTTTCTCACAAGGTGATACTGCTCTAAAGCATGCCTGATTGTTGTTATTTTTTTCTTTCTTTTCTTATTCATTTTGTGGCACACGCGTGTTGTTGACGTGCCTTATGAGCTCCTATCTGAATCTAGTTCTCTCCTTCTCAACTCCGTTTAAGTTTTACCTTTTTTTTTAGCCAAAAGAAAGAGAGCAAAGTGATCAATCAAAGTGGGAATAGTTAATAAGAAAAAAAAAACAGCAAGTGATTCCGCCTTTTCTTTTGCTGCTGTTGCTTGCTCCGTTTATCAAAAGCCGGCGGGGAAGAAAAAAAAAACCAAAAGGTAACGGTTGCGTCATTTCACAAATGAGTATGCTGCTTCCTGCTCAGGGGGATGCTGTACTGACGGAGGCGGAGATGATGCAGTGTCTGCGTCACTACGTGCTCGACAAGCCGTCCCGTGCGTGGATTGATGAGGGCGACACCGCACCAGAACTTATCTGGGATTTCAACGACGATATGGCGCGTCTCAGCAGCCAGCTGCCCGCAGAGGCAACAGCAGCCAACGCGCGAGCATCAGCACCACCGCTGCCGTTGACGAACGCTCGCTGGCGGGATCAGTATCTGAAACCGCATCTCCCAAAGGGGGTGGAGAAGGCAGCAGGGAGAGTAAAAACAGAGGTCGTCTCGCAGTGCTCAGCAGCAGCAGCACCTTCTGCCTCCTTGAGCGATACACAGCAAAAGCAGGAGTACGTGCTCATCTCAGAGGATGAGGAGGAGGGTGAGGAGGACGAGCAGAAGTCGTCTGCGTCGCCGCCGATGTCGCAGCGATCAGCGGAGTCAGCAGCCAGCAGCCCGCGCAGCCGTGTAGCGGACTCGAAGGTGCACCCGACAACGACGCGGACTTCGCCATCTCCACGCCGTGACACCCACAAGGAGGCCATCAGCCCTCGCCAGGGATCGCGAGAGTCGGCGCGACAGAGCACGGGCAGCAGCGTTGTGTTTCTGAGTCAGCCTCCGACAAAGATGGTGGAGACAGGGGCGGCGAAGGGGCTGCGTGGTCGTCCTGCCACGACCTCCAAGTCCACCTCGCGTGGCCGTGAGCAGGAAACGGGCGAGGAGCTGGGGAAGAAGCGCCAGCGATCCATGGAGGAGTTCATGTATCGAGGTGCGTAGCGTAGCCGCGACTCTCGCTATCTTTCTGCTTCTTGTTGTGCTTGTGGTGTGTCGAATGATTTGTTTTAGTTCACAAGCTCCTTATTGCTGTTTTTTCCTTTTAAAATTTGTAGACCAATGTAGGTTTAGGTTTTTAAAGCCAGCTTCTCAAAAGCGCGGTGCGTTTTTTGGGAAAGCAACAGTTTTCTGCACGCAAAAATATGGTTTTTTTTTTGCTTTTACTTCTTTGTACCCTCCTAATTTCACTCACTCGCTTACTATAGCTTCACTTGTACATTCTATTTTTTTTTTTTTGCCATCTAGATCTCCTCCTTTACTGGAAATTCACCGACTTCAAGTACGAACATGAAAAGAATAGGAGTTTGTTGAGTGTTGTTTAGTCAAGCAAAGAGGCTAACCTTGACTATTATCACAGCAGCGTAGAGCCAGCAGAACATAGGATAATTCAAAAGGCCGCAAAAGAAAAAACAAGTCTCCTTTTATCTTTTTTTCTGAAAAAGAGAAGCGCTTCAGTGTTTACACGACTCTGTTAAGGAGGCTTTCGCGCAAAGCAGGTTGGAGACGACTCTTTCACTTATTCTATAAATCGCGTTCTGTCTCCTTTCCAAACAGATCTCACACACACATCTGCATTGTTTTCTTTCACGTACACGCACGTATGCGTACATCAAAATTAAATCCTGGATCTTAGTGCGACAAAAGAGCAAATCTTTTCAAACTTCTTTCAAGGCTCAAAGAAGCAACGAGAAGATAGGTTTGACGTCACATCCATCAAAAAACAAAAAAAAAACTAAGTATTATTTAAGAAGCTTTCTAGTACACTCATCGGCTTCCACCTTCCTCATTAAATATTCCCAAAAAAAGATAATCATCTGTTCACCTCTGTGTTCTTAAGTTGTTATTAAAAACAAAGAACATTATTATTTAAACGAATCTGAACAATCGTTGTCAAGATGCCGTCCTTTCAGATGCACCCCGGCTTTGCCGGGCAGAACATCCGCAGCAACCCGTGGAAGCCAACGCAGATGATTATCTCGGCCTCGCAGCACTTTGGCATTGTGGGCTCTGGCAAGGTCTACATTGTCGAGGCGGCCCCGGGTTTCCAGGCCGGCACCCCCGTCTCCCTCCTCGGCTGCTGGGGCACGTCGGACGGCGTCTTCGATGCGTGCTTTAGCGAGATGGATCAAAACATCGTCGTGACAGGCTGCGGGGACGGCGTCAAGGTGTACAACGTGGGCATGAGCGCCAACCGTGACGGTGTCATGCCGCTAATCCACAACGCCGAGCACCAGGCGGAGGTGTCGTGTGTTGCCTGGAACACCGGTCGGCGTGACACATTCTACTCGAGCAGCTGGGATACCACCATCAAGATGTACAGCGCCGCCAAGCCGGAGATGTCCATCCTGACGATGCAGGAGCACTTCAAGGAGGTCTACGAGGTTGCCACGACCTCGCACAGCCCCTCCTCCATCCTGTCCTGCTCGGGCGATGGCACGTGGAAGCTGTGGGATACCCGCTCACCGCAGCGCTCCGTGCTGACCCAGATGGCCCACCAGAACCAAATTGTGCTCTCCGTGGACTTCTGTAAGCGCGACCCGAACATCTTCGCCAGCGGTGGCGTTGACCGCACGATGCGGGTCTGGGATGCCAGGCGGCCTAACCAGCCCCTCGCCTCCTTCCCGGGCCACGATCAGGCCTGCCGCCGCGTTCGCTTCTCGGCGCAGAACTCGTCCATGATCGCGTCGAGTGGGTACGACATGCGGGTGTGCATCTGGGATCTGTCGAAGCCGCAGCAGCCTCTCGTCGCGCGCTACCAGCACCACCGTGAGTTTGTGGTGGGCCTGGAGTGGTCGCAGGCGGCGCCGAACGCGATCGTGTCGGCCAGCTACGACGGCACGGCCTTCTTCTGGTCGCTGGGTCAGAACCCGACTCCGTCGCCGCCGGCGCAGCAGCTGCCGCCTGCGATGCCGCCGCCGCGCGTGCCGCGTCCCCGCACGCGGGTGCTGCCAGGGCTGCCCCAGCCTGGCATGCCGATGCCCATGTCCCCTCCACGCTCTCCTCGGTAAGCATAGAAAGGGAAGAGGGTAGTCCACAGGTAGACGTACGAACTTTCATTTTTCCCCTTGTTTTTGAAACTGTTTGCAGTTTGTCGCCCTAAACGATGTTGTTGACTGTGACGTCCGGACAAGGTCATTGTGCAGTGAGTGCATCGTTGTTTTACTCGATGCACGTGAATATCCGGATGATTACTTTGTCGCTGTGCTTGGCTCTTACCAGAGGCAGGGCATGCTGATTCTCTGACTGACCTCGCCCTTCGCTCTTTCTCTTTTTGACAATCAAAACACTCTAAGTATGGTTCTTATCGTAAGTCTTTTTCTATATATACTTATAGGAGAATTCCCTCAAACACTAAATTGAATTAGGAAAGAAATATCGATGTTAGAAGATTTGTATGAGCGTCACTCAGGCAAAGATTCAGAAGCTGAGAAGGACCTTTCTGGCGCCCTGACGTGCTTTCGTAACTGAGTGGCAGCTGTCAAATTTCACGTGTGTTGTGCGGCTGATTCGAAGCTGTAGAGTTGTGTGAGATTGCTTTGTCTGGAGAAACGACAAAGGAGCGAGTAAGATAAGTTGATGCTTTAAATTCTGTGCTGCACGCTTTCGCACTCTATTTTTTCTTGATCTTTACACCAAAGGCTTTTATCGCCTCTTTTTCTTTGTGAAAATCCTCTTTCCCTTTTTTTTTTCCCCCGCTCCGCTTCCCTTAAGGCCAGTGAAAATAGGTCTTACGTGGCACGATAACACTCCCTCAGTTTGTTCTTCTCTTTCACGCAGGTTACGCAGTCGAGAGACAATGTCGGAGCCCGGCAGCTCACCGACCACGCGCGTGCAGACGCGTGTGCCAAAGAAAAAAGCCGCTCACATTACGTTCCCACCTAAGGTGAACCTCAGCGTGCAGGATCGCCGGCACAAGACGCGCCTCCTGAACGAGACGCAGCGGCGAAAAGATCAGCTGCTGGGCTTAACCACGTACGACGTCGCCGCCCACCTCCACCGCTACGCTGTCGAGCCGAGCGCCATGATGGATGAGAGCAGAGAGGGTTGCGTGATGCCGCCCCCGAAGGCGTCGCCTATGGCGCCAGAGGACGTGCATGGGTTCACCGGGGCCGATGTGCGGAGCGGTGGCTTAGCGAGCTCCCCCGCCGAGGCCGTGAAGGGGCGGGACGCGAACACGCGCTGGCACACTTTTCTTCTCCAGCGCCTGCAGGAGAAGAAAAGTGCGATGGAGCACGGGAGCGGCGCGACACCGTCGTCCAGCTCGGCGTACACGCGCCAGCGTCACGGGGAGGTGCCGCACCTGCGGGGTGGGGACGCTGATGATGACGCGAGTGGAGACGAGGACGCGGCCCCGCTGCCATTGCCGCCGGCGTCGTATGACGAGTGGTTGACGGCCGGATGCCCAACAGGATCGTGGGCGGCGCTTCTCGAAGAGGAGGTGTACGCCCCGGTGGCAGCGGAGAAGGCGTTGCTGGCAGCCAAGTACGACCCGAAAGGACGCTTGCCGGAGACGGTTTCGTAGCACGGCAAAAAGCCCAGCAGTGCGAAGCAAGTGTTGAGCTTAATGGGCAAATAACGCTTTTTTTTCCCCTGCCTCTCGCAAATTTACCCTCTCAAATTCTCCCATATCAATTTATGAATTGTTGATGCGAATGCCTTTTTTCCCCCCTATTGACGACTCGAGCCTGCCGACTTTGGCAGCGGGAGCCCGATGTAAATTATCATTCATGCAGAATAATTCAGTTGCAACGCAACGATGAACGTTTGATTCAATTCAAAAACGTTCACGCGATGCTTCGACTGCTTCGACTGCTTTACCACTTTCGTATTTTTCCACTTTCTGAAATAGACCTTTTTTTCTTTAATGGAATACCAACTAAAAAAGAAACACTGCTTGCAAAATTAACATCTGCCTCTAAGTAGAGTTCCTCGCTCACAAAAGCTCCTTGAATTTTGAGTTTAGATGTTGGACACACACCCGTTACGCCCCAACAGTGTGTTTCTGGCGTTTTTTCTATCTTGCTGCCCTTGACGTGTGCGGCTTTCTCAATTGACAATTGCGAGGAAAAGCATGCGACACAAGTCTGATGCGTTTTCGCGAGAATCAGGCTGTACATCTTTTCATATTACAAATTTATGAGCGCTTTTCTTCTTGTTTGTCTTTATTTCATTTTTTCTTTCCCCGCCTTCCCGTTCAACGACTTAAATATTCTTTGCCTGCTTGCACCTCACTGCTTGAGCCCACCGGTAGACGTGCGCAGAGTCTTCTTCACACATTGCCAGGGTATCTTTCGTACTTATCCTTGTCCATCCAATTTGTGTTTTGCAACCTACTCGAAGCGCACCGTCCCCCTTTTCTCTTGTTGATTTTGTTGTTCTTTTTTCTCATTACGCGCTGCCAGTCTTTATTTCACTTCAGCGCACACGTGTTTTCTCTTTTTAGTCAATAGTTTTAAACGGAGAGCTGCAAAGTCTTTGCCTCGTTCGTATTTTATGTTTTTGTTTTTATTGTAAAGCTGCCTCATATTTATCTTTCTCCTTTGGTTTTCTCTTCTGATACCTAAAACGCACATTTTTCTCCGAGCTGAGCAAAATTTTTCTGTTGTCATAGTTTTACAGCTAATCTTTTTCAACGAATAAGCATACCCGCTAACAAAAAAAAAAACGTTTTTTTTTTGGTTAATCACGCTAAAGATACATCTCTTCCTTTAGCGGTAGAAGCACAAAGGCATACACATAATTGTATTGAATTCTATATTTTACTCAAATTGTTTTTCTATAGCATGGACAAACAAAACGCCAATCCACTGAAAGATAAACGCGCTTCTGTCTCCAGTGTCGACGAGGGCAGCAGAACCACATCACGCACTGCCATGACACAACAGCAACAACAACCACAGCCGATTCAACCACATCCGCAGCCGTCAAACCACACCGATCACCTCGTCGAAGACGATGACGCACCGACGGTGCTGCTGCTGGGCGGGCTCGGCATGGTGGGGCTGCACCTCCTGCAGTATCTCGTCGACTTCCACCTTGCCCGTTTTATTCGAATCGCAGACAAGCGGGTACCCTCCATGTGCCACCTATCCCCCGAGCGCGTCAAGCTGCTGGGACGGAGCGACGTGGAGGTGGTGCAGGCAGATCTCTCGCTGCCACTTCACGTGCGCCGCGCCTTCAGCCCGCCCGAACAGGCGTCACCGCAAGACGTGGCCTTCCAGGTCGTCGTGAACTGTGCCGCGGAGACGGCGTATGGTTTGATGGAGCCGTGCTATGAGCGGAACATTCTGCGACTGCGGCAGCTCTGTGCCACGGAGGCGGCCACTGCTGGCTGCGAGCGCTATATTGAGGTGAGCACGGCGGAGGTTTTTAGTGGTAAGTACTCGGCCCGGTCCTCTCTGACTTCTTCTTCCGCGACCCCACCGCCGCCAGACGAGGCGGAGCGGGTGGTGGCCGAAGAGGCATGCACGGTGCTCGGGCAGTACCACGCTGAGGCAGAGGCGTTCCTGCGCAGTCCCGCGTGTGCTGCCCTGCCCTGGAGCATTGTGCGGCTACCGATTGTGTACGGACTGGGCGATGAACACGGCCTTATGCAACGCCTCGCCTGTGCCTCTCTCTACGTCTTCCACGACCAGTCGATGCAGTGTCTGTGGGGACCAGGGCTACGCCAGCACACCGTGCACGGTCAAGATGCCGCGGCAGGTATCTGGCACGTGGTGTGCGCAGGTGCGGCCCACGAGTGCTACCACGTCGTAGACGACCACGACACCACCCAAGGGAAGCTGAACGATGCGCTGGCAAAGCTCTTCCCTGGACTGCGAGTGAAGTACGCAAACAAAGCTCTTGACCTCTTGGCGCAGCACATGTCACCGGAGGCGCTGGCGGAGCAGGCGAACAGCGACCATCTTGAGATCTGGGAGGAGATGTTACGGTACGCCGATATTCCGCTAAGTCCGCTGAGCCCGTACCTCTTCGCGGAGCAGCTCTCACGGCACCACGTCTCCTTGAATGGGGCAAAGCTGAAGGCGCTCGGCTTTTCGTGCAGCTGCCCACACCTCACAGCAGAGCTGCTGAGCGATGTGATGGAGTACTGGGTAGACCAAAAAGCTTTCCCTCCCATGTCCATTATCGCCGAGGGCGAGTCATAGGCGTGCAACAAAAGGGGGAAAAAACAGAAAAGGAGGTTAAACAAAAGGAGTTGTGTTGTGTTGGAAGTGAAGCGCGAAAGAGAAGGGGAAAAAAGCAGCGTCATGCTGCGGGCAGCGCTGTTGAACTTAAAGCTGCTCCTTCAGCTCGTTTCTTATTCTTCTCATCTGCTGGCCACTCTTTTCTGACCACTCCAGAAGTGACGCGTTGTACCTCCGTGTGCCTGCCTGCGTCCATCGCGACTAACATTCCTCCTTTTCTTTTTCTTTTCGCTCCTGATGCACTTTTCTCTCTCTTATCTTTCTGTTTTCAATCTTCTTGCATTCTTCTCCTTTTCCCTTGCGTCAGGTTTTTACAACAAACAAATCATTGAGCTGAACCTTTTTCCAATCTTGTTCCCTCCTTTCCTTTTCTGACTTCTTCTCTTAACAATTCCTTTTTTTTCCTTTTCGACCTCTCTTTGTTAGCTGCCGTCGGTGTTCCTTAATGCATCGAGTATATGCGCAGCCGTGCAATGATAGTTTGTTCTTTCAACCCTCGTACGTTACTCCTCTGTAGCAGTCAGTAAAGTGAAAAAGAAAATTGAAAACGTTCGCAAGATGGAAACGGGTTTTTGACTCTGTCCTTTGTTTTTATGTCAAAATTAAACCAAAGGTGATACTTTGGTTCGGCTTAGAATTTAACGGGATGGTAGAGACAAATCCGACGTAAAAGGTCTTGCTTATATTGCTTCGCGACAAAAGTTTGCAATCGAGAAGGCAACCATTCGCAAAGAAGACTTGGAACCGCACCAAGCACGATGAAAAATTTATCTTCAAATTATTAGAGGTATCTTTGCTTGAAGTCATCTTTCCCGTTTTTCTTCTGACTGCATTTCTTCATCCCCATCTTTGAAACCAAAAAAAATTAACGCATTTCTCTACAATCACTCACCCTTACACACGCACGCTAGCGCTTCTGGCACGCTCTCTACCCAAGCTCTTTCTCCCCCACAACGTCTCTTCCGAACGTAGCTAAAGACTCGTTATACCAAATCAAAAAGGCACTTCAATTTCTTTTTTTTTTATATTTAAAATACCACTTTCACAACTTTAATCTTCACAGACATTCATACCACTCTTGGTTAGCACACGCTTCTCCACGCCATCATGCTGCGTCGCACCTACTGCTTCTTCGCCTTGCCCACGGACAAGAAGGCGTTCATGGAGCTCGTCAAGACGCTGCGGTATCGCACGGAGGCGCCCATCTCCGACTGCACCGCCGCTCTGAAGGAGGCGGATGGCGACATGGATGCCGCGGTGCAGGTCCTGCGCAAGCGTGGCGCTGCACGGGCGATGAAGAAGGGCGACCGCGTCACCGAGCACGGCTTCGTCGTCAGCTGCGTCGGCACCACCCCGGCCAGCGGGGCCGCCATCATCACGATGTGCAGTGAGACGGACTTCGCGGCGCGCAACGAGCACTTTCAGAAGATGTGCACGCAGGCCCGCGACCACCTGCGCCGCCTCCTTGACGAGTCGAAGGGGACGGTGCTGGCGGACCCGGAGGCGGCGACGAAGCAGCTGAGCGAGATCATGGCGGAGGAGCTGCGCGCGGGCATTGCGGTGCTCGGGGAGAACATGCGTGTCCGCAGCATCGTGCCGCTGCGACCTGCCCCGCACGTGTCGGAGCACCTGCTGATCGGCAGCTACACCCACGGCTCGTTGAGCACGGACGACGTGGGCCGCATTGTCGGCCTCGTCGCGGTGAGCCAGCTGCGCGAGGATGCGGTGATCTCGACGGATGTGCTGACGTCGGTGGGCCGCCACTTCGTGGCCACCTCTGGTGCGGAGGGCAACTACTCTCACCAGAACTTCTTTGGCAGCGAGACGGAGACGGTCGGGAAGTGGCTGAAGCAGCACGGGCTGAAGTTTAGTAGCAGTGTAGTGCAGGAGTTTGGAAAAGAGCCAGTGGTGCACACTGCGCCGGAGCCGCACAAGTAGGAGCGGAAGAAAGGATGGTTAATTGCGATTATTCTGCCTTCATCACAGCTGTGTAATTGTTCTTTTTTTTTTTTTTGCAATGAGCTGCGTTTTCTCCCTGTCGTGTTGTAGACTGAAGTACTTTTTGAGCGGCGAAGCTGTCTTTCGTTTTTCGTAGATGATGATTTGGGTTCGTCATTACCAGCGTTCGCTTCTCATAGCGAAGTGAAGATTCGTACATTGTTGAATTTGAAGCTGCGGTTTCGTTTCGTACATTGAGAGGTCCCACCCTCATTTTGGTCTCTCCCTCTCTCGTATCACTTTCCACACACACAAACGCACTTTTAGATGCATTCTAATGGCGGTATTGCAGTAGCTGCTTCTGACTAGACAGGATTGTCAAGCACAGACGTCTGAAACACTGCTTCTCCTAAGCACTTTTATTTTTCATGTATCGAGAAGACGGTAGCTGCGTGTACTTCAATGGAAGGGTATTGGCGCGAGAGAAAAAGAATGCTCCATGCACATTTGTCACAATGGGCAGACAGCGGACTCAGCGTTTGGTGATGTCAACTTCATTTTGAAATTTGACAAACGGTAGCTGTTGCTGCTGAATTCTCTCAGGGCGTTTAAACACGCCAAAATGAAAAAAAGAATTCTGCTTAAATAGGTTATGTTTAGAAGACACTAAATAGCTTTTTGTTATATCCGAAGTTCAACCCAACCTCAGCTCCTCACTTTCGTCTCCTCTCAAAAGCACTGTGCCCTTTGCAGTAACAGCAATTTGTCTGGGTCAGGTCACACTGCCAAAAACAAAAATAGCGAATAGAAAACAGCTGACCTCTGTCTAGCGGTCGAAACTGGTGAAGTTTTACCTACATTGATCGCGCATCTACATACCGTGACTTCGGCAAACAAACGCACACACATACATAAAAAATTTGAGACTGTTTATATTTCACTCACTCCCCTCATGACGTCACTGGCGTCCCCGTCGGCGCTGACCTTCAAGCGGAAGGTGCTCACGAAGAGCGCCGCAACAGCGCGCGGGTGCCTTCTCGTCTACCCGGTGGGCAAGAAGGCGAAGCAGCGGGTGGCCGTGGGCGACAGCACAGGCCTCTTCAAGGTTTTCTCGATTGGAAAGCGATTAGAGCCCGTGCTCGCCTTTGAAACGCCCGAGACCGTCGTCACAGGCAGCGGCAGCAGTGCGGAGAAGGACAAAAAGGCCATCGCCGCCGCCGCTCTCTACTCGGACCAGCTCTTCTTCATTCAAGGCAGCGTTCTCCACGCCTACTCCCGTAAAGGCAAGCCTTTCTTCACGGTGGACACCAATGTCACGGAGAAGGTGAACGCGCTGGCGATTGACACGCCGTACATCTTCATCGCGGGTGACTTCATGGTGACGACAATGAATGAGACGAAGGAGATCGGCTTCTACCTTTCACCAGATCGCGTCAATGACATGTGCATCTACGTCTCACCGACCTCCTCCTCGAGGGATGGGGAGCGGCAGCTGGAGGAGTACGTGTGCTGTCTGGCGTGCAACGACCGCGTGCTGCGGCTGATTCAGGCGAACAAGTTAATGGAGGAGGTGAGCTGCGAGGCGGCCCTCACCACACTGATTTTCTTTGCGCAGGAGAAGCTGGTGTTCTACGGGACCCAGTCCGGTTCCATCGGCGTATTGACTGTAAAGGACAACGGGGGTCTGCGCAAGGTAGGGGGTTCGATGCCCGGCAGCAGCGCTGCTGCGGCCAATAGCAACGTTACCAATGCCACGGGCAGCAGCAGCAGCATCACCAGCTTTGGCCTCGCCGATGTAAACGCGGATGGTCAGGACGAACTCCTCGTTGGCTACGACGACGGCACGGTCAGTGTCTTTGCTGTGCAGCCGACACACTCGACGACCAAAGTTGTTGAAAGTGTCGGTCTCACGCAAATTTGGTCCGGCAGCGTCGGTGAGCGGGTCAACAGCGTGGCGGGCGGCATCATCACCGGCAGCGCGGAGCAGCCGGATATCCTGGTGCACACCTATAGCGGGCAGGTCATCGCCTTCACGCTGGACACGGACACGGTGAAGGAGGACGTGCAGGCCGCGGCGGCCGAGGCGGCGGAGCGGCAGGCGGCGCTGCTGGCGAAGCAGCAGGACACCCAGAGCGAGATCGAGCAGCTGCGGGCGATGATCGAGCGGCGGACGGCAGAGCTGAGCGCGCCGCAGCCTGCGCCGTCCCCCAAGGCAGCCCCGCCCGTTCTCACGGTGAGCGCGACCTTCACTTTCACCGTCACCCTGACCCCGCTGGAGGCGGCACCGATGCTCTCCCTCGTTATCTTCGCCGATGTCCCCCTGGAGGGGGCGATGCTGCGGTGCGGCTCACAGCTGACGCTCGTCTCTACGGAGAGTGCGGTGGTCAAGACGCGCCTGGCGGCGTCGGGTGCGGCTGCCCACGCCACCTCTGGCGTCATTGCCACCATCAGCCCGGTGCAGCACGGCGGGAAGCGGCTGGAGGTGCACCTCTGGGCGGACGAGGGGGTGGCGGACACGCTGCAGATCACCGCCTACAGCGGGCAGGCGCCGCGGACGGCGCAGGTGAAGTACGTCCCTCTCTACGCGCTTCCCCTGTACGAGCGCGTCTCCTCCGACAGCGCGGCGGCCGCGGTGGCGCCGGCGGCGCAGCCGTCCATGTCTCGCTGGATCGTCCTAGGCAGCTTTCTTGGGCAGGACGTGCTGGAGTGGATGGGACAGCTGCTGCCCGACCTCGCCGACATCCCCCACCGCGCCACGTCGAACCGCCACACCTTCGTGAGCGACTTCCTGCAGTCGACGCTCGTCGTGGAGCTGGACGAGGCGGATGAGCCGGGCGGTGATGGCGGCGGCGGGGACAGCCGCGCGGTGTTCCGCTGCAACTCCCTCGTCACCCTCGCAACGGTGAAGCGGCACATCTCGCAGGTGTGCGCGCAGCTCGGGGTGGCCATCACCACACGCGAGCATATCCTCTTTCAAACCGCCCAGCGACAATTACAGCAGCTTTACCCGATTATGTCGAGTCTTTCGAGCAGTCAGCGACGGCTGCAGCTGCTGCAGGGGCTGCGAGAACTGCAGGGGGCGGAGAACGATTTGAGCTTCTTACCAAGTCACCTGCAGGAGGTGCTGGCCTCGGCTGAAGAGGTCGAGGTAGAGGCGGAGGCGGAGTCGCACCAAGAAGCGTACCTGAAGCGCGCCGTCGCCGCCATTTACCGCAGTCTCGTCTACTTCAAAAACCACGCCCCGCCGCTGAGCGATGCGGTGCGGGTGCGGCTGGAGGCGGCGTCGTGCGGGCTCGGCTTCGACTCCACGCTGCTGGAGCGCCTCGTCTTCCCGCGTGATGAGCAGAAGGAGGAGGCGGCCGCGCTGGAGGGGAACGGGGCGGCCTCGATGTACTCTCCGATCACCACGGCCACGACGCCTACCATGGAGGCAGGGGGTTTTGCGAGTGTGAGCGCGAGTGCCGGTGCTGCGCCACAGATGGCAGCTGCTCCGTTTTCTGGCGGGTTCGCCACGGCGGTTGCGGAGGCACCGGCAGAGGCGGTGGTGGGGCACGAGACATCGGAGGTGCCAAGCGCCATCATTTCCTCTCCCTCGGCAAGTGAGGGTGACGAGCTGTGAGGCGAATAACCATTAAAATTTGGTATTTCTGTGCAAAGCTGCTGCAGGGTAGATTCGTTGCCTTCTAAATGCTTTATTTGGTTTTAAATTGCGTGGCGTTCCGATGTAGAGTTGTCTCCTTTTTTTTCTTGGCCGTCTTGTCAAGTGTCTTCTGTGTCTTTCGCATTCGACAAGGGCTGCGACGCCCCGAGTGCGTCCATCCTGCTCCCCCTCATGTGCAAATGGCAGCTATGTCTGTTGTATCATCAAAACCCCCAAAAAGAAATGTTTGGCGACAGAAGAACAATGAACAATCTGATCAAATTGATTTAGGTGGGTGAAGCAAGATTTTTGTGTGACAGAACAAAAAAATGCCTTGTTCGCATTTACTTTTCTCTCGGCTAGCTAGGCAAAAAGAATGACAATGCAAGCACTGTTGTAAAAATAGTTTTCAGAGGATGCATTTATAGTGTAAAAAGTCTGAATATCAACAGTGTGAAGCACACAAAAAGAGAAAGCGTAAGTTTTATTCACTTTTTAGCCTGTCTGTGAAGCTTAACACTTTCAATTGGCAATCGCTCCTTAAATGCCGCCCCTTTGCTCCATATTCTTTTCTATTGCCCTTCCCAGCCACGGTGCTCAGACAAGTGTGCTAAACTTAGCGCCACATAAGCGCGCACGCAATTCTAAGTCAAGAATAACCGTCCACCTAATTATCTTGTTTTCCTCACCTTTCAGTGTAGCCACAGTAGATGCCCGCGAGCCTGGAAGCGCTCACGCAGGTGATCAGCGGCACGCCCGCAGATGAAGCCTCCTTCTACTCCCTCGCGTACATCGCCGCCCTCCAGCAGTGTACCGCCCTCGCTTATCAAACCACGTTGACGAACATAACCTCCTCCACGGGCTCGAGCGGGGTGTGCGGGGACGGGTTCACGGAGTGCATCACGCGAGTTCGGCTTGAAACAGAGCGGCGTGTGGCCGGTCAGCTGCGCACGACTCTGCTGCTGGAGCAGGCGGCAGCGGCGGCGGCGCGGGCACGCGAGCGGGACGGCAAAATGCGGGCGAGGATTGACGACGACGCGGACCCGCTCAACGCAACAAACGGACAGGAGAATGGGATGGCCTCTCCAAGCCGACGACGTGCGTCCTCGGTGGTGGCTGGCGGTGCCGGTGGATCGGTGAATGCGTCGAGTAAAATGTCTCGTCGTGGCAGCCGCCGTGCGTCGTCGTCGTCGTCGACCGCGGCGGGGCCGCGCAATTCCCTTCAGCCTGGCGGCCTCACCTCACCCTTGTCGGGTGGTCGCGATGGACTGCAGGGGGCCTCGACGCCCGTTAACATCGCGATGGCGGTGAAGCTGCTGCGAGAGGGGCTGAGCCGCGCTTTTGGCTGGTCGCTGCCCTCGTCCACTCTCTTCACAGAGGGCAAGCAGCAACAGCAGCAACCACACACACCGCAGCTGCAGATGCACGGCAGTCGACCGGAGGGCTTCAACACCGGCCACGCGAATGCGGGGAGCGACGTGAGTGCGGCCCAACTGAAAGGGCTGGCGGACACGCTGCTGTCGCGGCGTGCCTTTGCGCAGACGCCCACCACAACCAGCTCGACTCCGATGAGAGGTGCACCGCCCACCGCGTCCGCCACCCCGCCTCTGTACATGGAGCTGGAAGACGACGAAGGCCGGCAAGACATTTTGCTCGAGTGGATGGAGGATGTTTTGCTTTTCGCCCTGCACCTCCACTTCAACCCACCACAGACCCAGTGCCTTCTGCTGGACAGCTTGCTGGCCCTGCAAGTGCTCGAAAGCGCAGAGACACACACTGCGTCCACCGAGGCAGGGGCAGTTGCGAGCATGACCAGCTCCATCAGCACAACTTACAGAGCGGAAGAGGAGCAGCTGAATGAAGCGGCTGCCTGGGAAAGTCGCATGGCAGCAGCACTGCAGGGTGCCCTGTGCACGCAGACCTGTCCCACCGTCACGCGCGTCATCGAAACGCTACAGCAGCGTCAGCCCGTGGTGCGCGAGGTGCCCGACCCGGTCCAGCTGGCCGAGCTGGAGCAGAAGCGAATGAAGGCGTCGACGCAGAAAGCGCTGGCGGCGCTGGACATTGCACAGGCCGGCATCCCGCTGGTGCGCCAAACCTTTATGGAGGACGTAAGCGTCGAGGTGGAGCGCGACGCGACGCTGCCGGCGGTCTTCTCCATGGCCGAGGCCGCCGCGGTGGTGGAGTTTATCACCCGTTCAGCCGTCATGCACCGCCAGCTGTGGCAGCTCGTGCTCCACGGGACGCCGCAGCCCTTCACCGCGACCGCAAAGACGACGGCCACCGCACCGCAGCTGCGTCCGGTGGTGGAGGTGCCGCTCTGCGCCTTTGTAGAGGATGTCCCACCCGTCTTCTTGCCCCCGCTGAATGCTTTTTACCCTGCCAAGCTGCAGGGTGAGGTGGATGCGCAGCAGCGAGTCTACGGCGACTGCGCGGCGGAGAAGGCGAGTCTCCTTCAGATGAGGTTCGAAGGGCCGCTGGCAGTAATGAAAAAGGAGGAGTTGGCGGAGCGACAGCGGCTTGTCACGGCGGCCCAGCACGCCGCCGCGGACGACCGCGACGCCGCGATGACGTCGCAGGAATGTGCGCATGTGGAACGCGCGTTCGAGCTGCGTCTGCACGACACCGTCGCCCGCAACACTCTTCTCTCGCGTACGAGTACAAGCGACGGTGCAGGGACGTTCAACGGTGGTGATAACTTTCCAGCGGGTGCTGTGGCTGCTGACAGTGCGCGCGCGGCCTCAGCGACCTTACACGAGAAGGGCAAGGCGGAGGCGGCTGCGACGGCTATGGCGGCTTCTACAAGCACCACCACTGCCACCTCTGCGCCGGAGAGCGGCAAGCGAAAAGGGAAGAGCAGCAGCGCTGCTGGAGGTGCTGGGGGAATTGCGAGTGCGGGCAGCGCAACAAAAATGTCTGCCTCCACGTCGAATATGCTCACGCAGTCGATGCTGTCGGCGGATGCGGCGGCTGCAGTGCCGCTGCCCGCCGGTGCCGTCTTTTCTGTGGCTGAGGTGGAGCGCCGCGTGGATCGCATCGCGGCTGCGGCGGAGAGTCTGCCGAATGGCGGTGCAGCCGGTGCAGGCGGCCGCGGTGGGCCACGTAAGCGTTGATGGCACCCTCCTCTTGTTGCTACGAAACGATCAAAGTTGGCGAGCTAAATTGAGCAAATCAGAGATCGCTTTTCTTTCGTAGTTTTCTTATTTGATTGTGAAGATACAGAAGCCACAGGTCCTTTTCTTCCCTATTTTCTTTGATTCCTATGTTGTGAATTGAAAGTGCTCTTGAAGAGTCAGAGCCTTATTTTTGTACATTATGTAAATAAAGTCTGCTGCGTGCACATTCCAGAAGCAGCTCACCATGTAAAGTTTTGCGTGCAGTAGACAACCTAGATCGTTCGTTCGCGATGACACATAAAAGTTTACTTGTCCACTATTGCATTTCAAGAAAACAGCATAATTGAACCGTGTCACTAGCATTTTTTTACGCAGTCTTGAACTTGTTTGTCAAAACCGAATTGTTAACTCTCATTAAGGTACAAGCAAATCTGCTTCCAAGAAACACGATCGCTTAATTTAAAACAGACTAAACTACAAGGGTAAAGCTGTTTTAGTGGTCGCAGAAGAGTCAACAAGGAGGGAAGAGAAATGCCGATTGTAGTGCTTCTCATGTCAATCAGAAATGATCGATGGGATTGCTAAGAAAGATGCTTATTGCTCCTTGGCTTTTGTTTTCTCTTCCCCTTTTCGTTATTCCTCCCTTTTTTTTTCTTTACTCTCAACATTAATAAATTTTTTTTTGTCTAAAAAAAAGCAGCATAATTATCGATATTCTGCACATCGTTTTTTACAGCAACGTAGTAAGTAGTGCATTGTAGTTGTCTTTATAGTAGGTTATACAGAGCACGTTTAGTCAAGTGCTTTGCTCCATTCATTAGTCATCGCTTACCCTTGCTTCCAGGTTTGTATCGCAAACTCCTCTTTAGGTAGCGCTAACCGCACGTAGTCATCACTTTTCATCCGGTTTCTCGTTTTTTTTTTCTCTGTTCGCTTACTGCTGTCTCTCGCTGTTTTTCTTTGTTCTGTATAGAAGTTAACTAGCCGATTTCTACCTCCCTTAGCAATGCTCGTCCGCACCAGTGCCTCTAGCGCTCTGCGCTCTCGCACCGCCGGTGCCGCCCTCTCGTGCCTCTGCACGCAGCAGCGCTTCATCGAGTACTGGGGCACCACC
Organism: Crithidia mellificae; assembly: GCA_002216565.1. Lineage (NCBI taxonomy): Eukaryota > Euglenozoa > Kinetoplastea > Trypanosomatida > Trypanosomatidae > Crithidia > Crithidia mellificae. The sequence goes on along the minus strand of MDUD01006492.1, from coordinate 16,098 downwards.
GTCACCGGCCGAACGCAGCCGTATGCCCAAGGTGACATGCTGCCGCGCACAGACAACACCCGTAACGCCATCACAAACGCCACCACCGCAGCGGCCAGCCTCACGGGCAACCCGAACAACGTCGCCTACGACTCGTCCAACATTTTCAACGTGGAGGGCTTTAGTCCGCTGGAGAAGGCGCATTACCAGCCGCTGCGTGGGATCGCAACGCACAAGGTGGAACCGCTCGCCGAGTCGGCCGCGAAGGATGCGGCGGCGCTGCTGAAGGACCTGCTGGAGGAGGGTGTGATGGAGGAGCACTGGTGGGGGCGTGTCTTGAAGGACTTCCCGGCGATGAAGAAGCCGTGCACGCCGGAGTTCCGCGCTGCGTGGGAGAAGTTCTATCTCGATGCCTGCGGCGTGGCGCACGACAATGTGGCGGTGCGTGCCCTGGCCACCCCTTTCCTGCGCACGCAGATGCAGGTGAACTACATCTCCTATGCGATGGTGTGGCGCCTGGCCGAGCGGCTGTGCGACGCCTTCGACTCGGCGCACGAGGTGAACAAGTACGAGCGCCGCGTGGGCCGGCTGGCAGTGGAGCGAGTGACAAAGCTGATGCTGGACACCATTGCCGATGAGCCGTGGGCACACCAGGACACGACGAACCCGTTGTATGTCGAGGTGTCAAACTTCCGCGCGTGGCATGAGGCGGGCAACTGGTAGAGCACGCCCTAAAAAACTTCAAGTCTATAAAAAAATTTGTCTTTATGTTCGTTTGTTCGTTTACCGTTCACGCTTGCGTGTTGACACTCGTCTGATTAGCTTGTGATATCTTCTTCATGTGTGTTTACTGTTTTTTTTTTCTTTAGTCGTTGTGGGGTGCTTCCCCGTGTTTCTTACCTCTCACTGTTGCGCGTCTTTTTTTTTCAAAATTTCCTTGCGTTGCTTCAGCGTGAGAGGCATCGCAGGCACATATGTGTCTGTAAGCTGGTTTCTTTCTGTCTCTTTGTCCTAACTTGATCACGCGGGAAAATTTTCTTTTTGGGTGTTTGATTTCGTAACAATGCTATTGCGCAAGTGCTTTTTTTTCTAGAACAAAACAAAAAAAACTTGAGGTCGAACAGTGACGGATGCTGGTAAGCTTCCTTTCCAAATAAGCAAACAGACAATTTTGTTCGTTGCTAAAACCATGCCAAGAGGTTGAAAGATGAGGACTGAATTTTTTTTCCCAGGCAAGAAAACATATTATCTGATTGTTTACTGTGTTTGCTCTGCCCATCTGAAAAAGGCCCTCGTTCGAATAAAGTCAAACTCTACGGATCAGCTGTCTCTGCGGCACCATACGCATGCTTGTAAACATGAACAGCGTCGCTTTTCTATGTGGCGGCAACATAACTACCAATGCCATTCTTTTCCCTCCTCCTCTCTTTTTTTTCTCTCTGAGTATCTCTCCGCCTTACTTGCACTGCAGCAAATCGCACGAAGTACATTGTCGTAAAGAACAAAACAAACACTCAATTCACAGCAGAATAGGCCAACAACTTCAACGCCCACCTCACACAGTGTTTGCCTTGCATTCAATCAAATTTTTTTTTAGTAAACTTTCCTTTTCGCTAGTGTGAGCATGATTCGTGGACGCGGTGGTCGAGGCAACGGTGGCGCTCGCGGAGGCCGCGGCGCTACTGCGCACAAAGCTGCCGCCGCCCCTGCCAAGCGCACTGCTGCCGTCCCCGCATTTCCAGTGCTGTCGCGCGAAGAGGCGCCGCAGCCATCCTCCGCTCGGCAGCCCGCCAGCCACGACGTCGGCGACGATGCACCGCCGGTGGCTGTCAGCGCACGACGCAGCGCCGGCGCCGCTGATGAAGACGTGCACGGCGGCTTCGTGCCACCGAGCGCTGCACGCGCGCGTGGTCGAGGTGGTCGTGGTGCTGTGCGTGGTGGCGATCGCGGCGGGTTCCGCGGTGGTCGCGGTATGTCGCGCGGCGGCGCTGGCGATCGCGGTGGCTTCCGTGGCGGATTTCGCGGTGCCGATCGCGGCGGGTTCCGCGGCGGCCGTGGCGGAGATCGTGGCGGCCGGGGCTTTCAGCGCGGACGTGGTGGATTTGGTCGTGGTGGTGCGGCTGCCCCCGCCGACGAGGAGGAAAACGAGGAAGTCCACCTGCGCGGAGAGGCGGAGGAGGAGAAGCAGCAGGGCCCTACCCGAGTCATCACGACGGTGACGGACAGCGGAACGGAGCTGCCCCGCAAGCTGAACACGAAGGTCTTCATTGACGGCCTGCCATACACCTACACCCCGGAGCCGGGCAAGCCCACCTTGGAAGACGAGGTGATGCAGTTTGCGACCGCCTGGAAGGTGGGCAAGCCGCTGCGGCTGATCAAAAAGCCCGGGCAGGGCTTCGGGTTTCTCGTGCTGCAGTCGCCGAACAGCGTGGCGACGGCGGTGCGCGTGCTGAATGGCCGCAAGTTCCTCGGCCGTGCCCTGCGCGTCGAGGAGCCGAAGCCGAAGGATCTGGAGAAGATGAAGGACATTGGCGGGATGAAGGACATGGGCAAGGACAGCTTCACTCGTCAGGTACTTCTCACCGACCTCGCCAAGGTGGCGCAGCCGGAAATCATCCGCGAGGTGCTGCGCGATGTCGCGCCGCAGCTGGAGAAGAAGCTGGAGGCCATCAAGATGACCTCGCAGAACCGCAAGGCGTTTCTGACGTTCGAGACGGAGGCGGAGGTGGGACCGGCAATTACCTTCCTCGACGGTTTTCACCTGCTGGGACGGCGGATCAGCGCTACGCAGGCCGCTGCACCGGGCTCTCTGCCCTTCTCGCACGGCGGCACCGGGCCTTCTCGCGGTGGACTCGCCGCTGCCGCTGCCGCTGCTGCTGGTGGCTCTGCACTCGCGACCAAAACTGCCGCCGCTACAGCTGAGGAAGACGACGAGCTGGCGGTGGTGCCGCTGGGCATGCAGCCGGTAGCAAAGACGGCACCCGCAGCCCCTGCCGCGTCCGCCTCCGTCACGCGGCGTCGCGAGGAGGCGGCTGCTGCTGCTGCGGCGGCCAACGCGGGCACGGGCAGCAACGTTACGGGCCGCACCGAGAAGTACAACTTGTTGGATGACGGGCCCAAGGACATCTACGTGGGCAACCTCGGCGACGACGTGACGGAGACGCAGCTGCGCCAGCACTTCGCCCCGTGCGGGGCGATGCGCAAGTGTGAGATTCTCGTGCACCCCGAGACCCACCTCTCTACCGGAATTGCGCACATCGAGTTCGCCCTCCCGGCCTACGCGGCGTACGCGCAGGAGCGCTACCACGGCTCGCGGCTACGTGGGTGTGTGCTGCGGGTAGACCGCGGCGACGCCGCCAGCGTGCCTCTGGCAGCCGAGCTGCCGCCCGCAGAGGCCGAGGACGACTACGACGAGGACGCCTACATGGAGCGCTACGGGGTGAAGGACAAGAAGACGTACTTCAAGGGCACCTCGGTGGCGGCGGAGATGGGGGCGGACCCGAACTACGAGGAGGAGGAGGAGGACGAGGACGACGACGTGGAGTTGGCGAGTACGCCCGCGTCGACCGCGGCAGCGGCAAAGGCGGGGGCGTCGAAGGGCAAGAAGGAGAAGCGTACACGGGCGGAGGAGAAGGCGGCGCCGCAGGCGAAGAAGCGCGCCAAGGCGGAGGCGGATGCTGGCGCTGCGGGGTCCAAGAAAGGGAAGGGTAAGGCTGCCCCTGCAGTGGATCTGGACGAGGACGAGGACGAGGACGAAGACGATGACTTCAACCTGATCACGTCTCACGCCATGAGCGATGACGAGGACGACGACGATGAGGAGGAGCATTTCTATGACGCGGACACGGTCCCTGTGGCGGCGGGCGGGGCTGGCGCGAAAAAGGGCGGTGCCGGCAAGGGTGCGTCCCCGGCAGCTGGCAAGAAGGGAAAGAAGCAAGGGAAGGCAAAGGCAGGGAAGGGTAAGGGGAAGGGGAAGAAGTAAGAGTTCCCCCTTTTGCCAACTTTGCCGTGGCTTTTTCTTCGGGTACATTAAACGGTCAAGATGATGCGATGTCCCGTGAACCACCTGTACCGTTCATAATCTGTCCCCTTTTTTATTTATAATTTGTAAGTATTTGCGGCGAAGCGTTGTTGCAAAACGTTTACTCGTTGTCGATTAAAACTAACTCTATTTAAGAAAGACTTTTAAAACATGATCTCCGTAAGGTGACTTCATCTGAATTTTGTTTTTGCTCATGTTATCTTCAATGCAAATTGATATGGGAAAAAAAATGTTGCGAATGCTAAAAAAAGCTGAAAACAGCAGACTTGAGGCCATGCAAGTGCCTTTTTGTTTCTACACAAGACATGCAGAGCCGAGAAGGTGACAATGTCTAGCTAAAACTTATCTGTAAGTGTTATGCAACTGTTTTACTTTCCGCGATATGCAAGGTTGTAAAGCTTGTAAGAGATCGTACAGTAACCATATTGCAGTCTCGATTTCGGGACAGGTCAATGAATTGCGTTCCTGGCAATTACGAGCATCTTTAGCGGGCGGACTGTTGAGGAATACTCAAATGGTCGTGGCGACAATAGACTAGAGCAAAGTGGCAGTCGTCGAAGTTATTGCAGTCAATCCCCCTTTTCCCACCTTTTCATCTTTTTGCAAAATTGAATTCAAAGGTCAAAGTGTGTTTTTCCACCATCATTTTGTGGCTCAACAGCGTAAAGGAAGCCAGACACACACACACACACACACACTGCGTGATAGCAGACGTTTTTTTTTTCCTTGTGAGATTTGCCTCTTCGTTTTACTTTAGAGTGAACATGTATTTGTCTTTAAAGCTGCTAGCCTCACGGCGGGCGCCGCTCACGACGCGTCCGATTATTCGCCGCACACGCAGCTGGCGTGGTATCATGCAGGTGCGCTTCAACGACACCCGTGCTGATCGCAACAAGCTCGGCCGTCAAGCCTTTTTCTGGGCACCTGTGCGCATTTTCAGCCTCGGTCTCCTTGTGACGTGCACGCTTTACTTCTTCATGGGCCACGACTCCTTTATTCATAATCTGCTTGGCTACGAGTCTGAGATGCAGTACGAGGCTCGTGTGAACCCGCTGCGGGAGGACAAGCAGAACTTCATGGTGATTGACAATGACCGGGCGTGGAAGTCGCCCCTGCGCGACCTCGAAAAGCCACTGCACCCGAGTCGCGAATTCGACGTGCTGCGCGATCCAAAGTCAACGTAAGACCGCTTGATGCTCCGCTTTGAAAAGAAAAAAAGGAAAAAAACTAATTTGCCAGGGATGTCAAGGGGACGTATCTTGGCGAATGAGTCATTACTCTCACCGCAAGCACGTCCACTTGGGTGTATCAATATATATTTTTTTTCTATTTGAAACTGCAAATGTCTGATCACGCTTTGTGTTGTTAAGTTCTTCCAGCAGCAGCGGTGCGCGAAGGACTAGAATGGCGAGTTTTCATTCACACCGTTTTTCTTTATCATCTCATCTTTTCTTAGAGAGTAATATGAAAAATAAAATAGCATGTGGTTTTCTGCGTCACAATAAGCACTCTACGATTCGCCACGCTTCTAATAAATTTTTGTTTATGAAGCTAGGGTTCCTGCTGAGTCACTTACAAGTTGTCGTTAAAGATAAAAGAAAAAGACAAGAAAAGAAGCTTGCGGGTACCAGGTGGCTGCGCAATATACAATTAAGTATGATGTAGTTGCTGCGCTTGAAGCTTTACATTCTCTTCCACCACTGCACAACCTGATTTCTTCTACTTTCCTTACTTCTCTTTCCGCGCAACTATGCGATTTCTGCTTCACAACGCACACCTCATCTAGTCCGTGCAGCATCGCACAAGCACTCACCCATACGCACACGTGCATACCTACACAAACGCACACGTACTTCCACGTGCAGTCACACACACACACACTCACAAGAAAGAAAAAATGGCTGGCGTAGACGAGAATGAGATTCGCCACTCCCCCTTGTGGGGCCACATGACGCAGATTCTGTCACAGGTGATTCGAGAGCGTCCGGCCAACGCGTTGGAGGCGATGGGGGCGGCGTCAAATCAGCTCCTCACGGGAAGCGCGGTGCCTCCGATGAAGGGAACGATGTACGCCGACCCGCGGCCGACGGCCCGCACGGCAGCACCGGCGGATTCCTTCACGAACGCACGTTGGGCTGCCAACACGAACACCGCCCTCGCCCCACCAAAGCCGCCCCGCCGGCCGCGTCGCGCCGATGGTGAGATGGATGAAGAAGAAGAAGAAGTCGGTGAAGGGGAGGAGGGGCAGCCCGGCGCCGACCTCGCCGATCACCCCGGGACGCTCAGTGACGTGCTCACCGAGCAGCAGCACTTCAACAAGGTCGGACTCGGACTGCCTCCGCGCGATGCCTATCGCCTGCTGGTCGGCCTGCGCCAGCTCATCCGCGCCGAGCCACTCGCGTCGGCCCGCTTCTGGGGCGTCGTCACCGGCAGCGAGGCGGACTACTACGTGGCGGAGTGTCAACTGGACGCGGACCGGGTTCAGGAAAGCGCCGCGTTGAATGGGGAGGAGGAAGAAGAGGAGGAGGAGGGCGAGGGCGAGGAGCACGCGCCAATGGCGCAGGTGGCTGATGTCCTCTGCACCTCCGCGGCCCACCGCCGCCCCCGTCGCGGGCCCCGCCCCTCCACCCCTGCCGAGGAGGCCGGCGCGGGGTTGAACAGCGCGTGCTACTACGTGGCCACTAGCGCAGACCCCATGACGTGGTCGCGGCTACCCGACGTGGCCCCACACCACGTGACGGTCGCCCGCCAGCTGCGCTGCCGCCTCACGGGCAACCTTGACGCCCCGGTGCACGGCCACCCGCGCTTTCTGGGCTGCGAGCGGCACTACCTGCGTGCGCAGATCGCCCGCATCACCCACGCCTGCCGCATCGCACCGGCGCAGATGTACACGACGGAGGGCGCGGTGCCGGAGCCGGAGGAGGAGGAGGAGGAAAACGGCGCGCAGGGCGGGCGGCCGCGGCCGCTGCCGACGGCGGTGCCGGCCTACACGGCGCTGCCACCGCTGCTGCCGCAGGAGGCGCCAGACGAGGAGGATGCGGAGGCGGTGGCGGCGGTGCAGGCGTGGGTGGGCGGCTACAGCAGGGAGGAGTTGTTGCAGGCGAAGGGCTGGACGCACATCGCGCCGACCGTGCTGCAGTGCGGCCGTGTGACTCTACCGCCCCCACCGGAGGAGGAGGAAGAGGGCATGTTGGACGGTGAGGAGGAGGCCGGGGAGGGGGCAGGCGAGGCTGCAGCACCGCCGCCGCCGCCCCCCGCACCGGAGCTGATCGCACCTTTTCTCTCCACGCTGAGCCTCGACGCCGCGCTGACCTACCCAGGTCACAGCCGCACGCAGCTGCCCGCCTGGACCTTCCGCAAGGCGTACCAGGGCGAAGGGAGTACAACTTCCGTGTACGTGGCTAAATCCCTCGTGTGGCCCGGTGCCGCGACGTACGCCGTGACGACTGCGGGCAAGCCCGGGGCGTCCTATCAGATGCTGTACTACGGGAGCGGGCTGAAGGACCTGCAGGGTGCCTACTACAGCCCCCCGCTGCCCCCGCCGTGCTGTGAGGAGTACGCCGAGAAGGCGGGCGAGTTCGATGGCGAGCGGGACTGCACGGCGGATGAGGAGCTGCGCTACGCCCCACCGCCGCCGCGGCCGGCAAAGGAGGCGGAGGAGGACGACGAGGAGGGTGAGGAAGAAATTTAACGCACAAGCAAATAACACGTGAGGTGCAATTGTAATTGTGAAAAGTTTCAAGTGTGGCCACACGTATTCGAAGCGGCGTCAACGCACGTATGTGATGCTGTCACATATGTGTTTAGGCGCCGTGTTGTTGTGTATTGTGGTGCGGAAAAGAACGCAACGGAGTGAACGAGCATTTTGACATGCCGCTGCTTTCTCAGTGTTCTCCTTCTGTGTGTGTGTAGCAATACCTTAAGCAGAGACGGCATCGGGGTAGGCCCAGATCAGGCTTTGTCGCCACGCCGTTTGAGCTTCCTTTTGTTTTTTCTCAGGTCAGCCTTTATTTTCCTTCTCTTTCATAGATCAGCTTAGCTGATGTACATACGTGTGTTGTTGTATTGTTGCGTTTTGTGGTGTACCAAAACTTGTGATACTTTGTACAAATGCAAGCTGTGCACTGAGCACCCTCGAAGAGTCGTTTGTCCTTCCCAGTTGTTGGCAAAACAGACTGCTTGCTGTTCCACTGCGAGTCTTGTTGTAGCCATCAACAGCGCTGAGGC
>MDUD01006490.1:0-18432 GCA_002216565.1 Crithidia mellificae | reverse complement strand
GTGAGAAACAATTGGTACAAGGTGAGTAATGAAAAGGATAAGAATCTGAGTCTAGTAAACATTATATTGAAGAGATAAGTGACACCGGCAGCAGGAATAAAATAAATATTATTAGAAGACAACAGGAATACATCGATTTGACACGCTCGCCCAAAAACGGCAGAGCCCGACTGCAACGCTCACAACCACACCTCCTGACGTTTACCCGAGCGAAACGGTTCAATTGTTTCAGGCGCGTTTGTCAGCGCAGTGGCGTTGTCGCGTGGGATGGTCGTGTAGTTCAGCTCCGCCGCGAACTCCATTCGTCGCTCACACGGTGCCTGTAACGTGCCATCGGGATGGGTGTAGTGGCCGTAGACGGAGGCCTTCAAATCTGCCGCGCCCCAGCGCTCCACCGGCAGATAGGTCTCCCGTGGTGGGGCGTGAGCAGTTCGTGAGGCTCCCTCACCCCGACCAGACCCCGTCTGCCCGTCCGCCAAGGTCACCCAAGGGTAGTAAACCTCGCGCAAGGTGTCACTCACCGCTTGGCTAGTCGGTGCTGGTCGCAGCGGCAGCGGCATCACTTCCTCGTGTCGCGGCGCTGTCGTGGCTGGGAGGGCAGTTCCACCCGATCGCACTTCATGCTGACCTGTTGCTGCCGCCTTTCCGTCTTCGAAGTACGCTGGAATGTACGTCATCGGAATCTCGTTCGCGTGCCGACCCATGTGCTGCGTCGAGTCGTGACTGTACATGGGCGGCGCGGTGCGAAACGGCAGCGGGGCGAGCGACGCGGGGCCATGGAAGGAAGTCGATGACGACGACGACAGCAACGCAGGGGTGTGAGAGCTGGGCTGCGGCATCGCATGGCCTGCCTTCCGCGTGTCTGCTGCGGCAAGAATGCTGGCAGCCGCCCGTGAGCGCAGCGCCTCGTTGCGGTAGGCGAGGCTGAGCTGCACGTAGGCGTCCTCGGTGGCCACGGCGGCCTGCCGCAGCTCCGCCTCCCTCGACGGCGCCGCACGTGAGGTGGACCGTGTTGTTGTTGTCATTGTTGTTGTTAGTACTGTTGTGCCTGTTGTGGTTTGGGCTGCCGTCGGTGGCCCGGCACGGGCGGAGCCGGGGGCAGGGGAAGAGGAGTTCGCGGTGGACGCCCACGACTGCTCGCCGCCACGGCGGGTTGTGGTGTCGTTCCGCGTCTTCTCGTAAAGAGGGGCCGTCGCGCCGGCGCGGGTCGTCGTCCAGGTTTTGTACATCTCTTCGCGAGCACGGGCTTTGCGCTGCGTCTCCGCGGCAGCCACGCCGAGCCCCAAGTCGATCAGCCGCTGCTGGTTCTTCAGGAACTGCGTGTTGCGGTCCTGAAAGTCGCCTATGTCGTCCGCCTCCTTCAGAGCGGCGCGGTGCTGCTGGCGCTCCTCACGGCGCCGCTGGACTTCACGTCGGCTCTGCGCCTCGGCGGCTTCGCGGCGGCGCTGTTCTTCCTTCTTGGCCGCGTCGTGCGCCGCGAGCGCGCGCTGCCGCTTCTCCGCCTTCTCGCGCTGCACCACCGCAGACCAGTCCGCCGCGTCCCGCATGTCGGTGTAGGCACTCACGTTGTGCACCTGCAGGGGTGGGTGCGACGCCGACGCGTGTTCAGCGGATGACGACAGCTGCGACTGCTGCTGCTCCTGTTGAGGGGGAGGAGGTGAGGAAGTAGAGGTGGTGGATGAGTCTGCGCGGAGGGGGGAGAGACGTTGTGCGTGGCCGCTGTTGATGTTTTCCTCCTCATCGACATCGTCCTGCGACGGCGGCGGCGCGAGTTCAGCCGGAGCGCGAATCGTGTGCGTGGGCGGTGGCGGGGCGGCGTCGGGGTCGACCTTCCGCCCCGTCGGTTTAAGGCTAAATGCGTACATGCTAGAAGGGTAGCGTTGTGTAGGCACGGATGCTTTTTTTTTTGTTGTTGTTGTTGTGCGTTTTACAAGGAGAAATAAAAGAGGCCTTATGCAAAGAACGACGGACGTGCAAAGAGTGCTTAGTGTTTGAGAGATAAATACAGATTTACGGGAAGAAAATTAGAAGAAGTTGGAGGCTCATCGAAAGCTTAGGGTTTTAAATGGATCCGTACTTCACCGTCACGTTCAGCAGCGTAGAAAAATGCACTTTGTGAAATACAAATACTTTTTTTGCTCGGAGGGAAGCACAGCAGTCATACTGACGCTGATAATTCTTATCTAGCTCTGCCTCTCTGAAAGTTAAAAACAAGGACTAAGCACCAATTTGCTTTTTACCAGATGATTGCTTGTCAACGGGATTGAGAGCACAATTACATGCGCGCGCGCACACACACAACGTGTCCCCTGAAATACGCTACGCTAAACAATCTTTGGAACAAAAATGACCCATGTTGATCTGAACACAATGCAAGGGCAATACTTTATTAAGATTAAAACTGGCTGTCTACATTTTTGTTGTTGTTGATCTCGTTTCTAAAGAAAGCGTGGCGGATGTTGTACAGTGAGCAAGTCTGAGATTGAAAAAAAAAAGTGATGGACAATACAGTGAAGTGAACTGGAATAGAAGAATAAAAAAAAAAGGCGACCATTTGCTACATTTGCGCTCATCACTTCGCACTAGCTTGAAATAGGTGTTTGTGTCGGTGAAGTGCACAGCAGAGACGCAAGATGCAAAAGTCAGCCTTATGTGGTAACGTATACTTCTGCAAAAAATAATAATAATAATAATAATAATAATAAGAAAGATCTAGGTGTTGAAACAAGCGGTAAAGTACTGTAAAAGAAAAAATTGAAGAAATAAAGCCTGTAGTTAAGTGCTATCTCATGGCAACCGTTCTCTTGGCCATGTGCTGCCTTTTTTAATGCTTGGCAAAAAAAAAAACACTTTTTCTCGTAACTCATTACAGGGAAATGATTGCTAGAGCAAGAAAACGAAGCTTAGACACGCCCTTTCTCTTGATAGCACACTCCACTACTTCTTCCCTGACTTCTTGCTCTGCTTGCTCTTCGCCGCAGTCGGCTTCTTACCGGACTTCGCCGAACTTGTTTTAATCGACTTCACCGGCTGCTTCGTTGCCGGTTTCTTCGCCGGATGCTTCACGACAGCGGGCTTGGCAGTGCTTTTCTTCGCCTGCTTTGCCGGTGCCTTCTTGGGACTCTGTGTTTTCGTCTTTGCCGCGCCAGACGAAGGCTTGCCCTTGCTCTTTGCCGGAGGAGCCACCACCTTACCGCGGACCGGTACTTTAGCCTTCGCAGTTGCCTTCCCGTTCTTGAGCTTCTGCGCGATCACCGCCGCTGCTGCTGCTGCGGTGCCTTTCTTTGCCTTCGGCTTCATGCGCAGCGGGGCCTTCGCATGCGTTGCCTTCGCGGCCTTCGTCGAAGAAATCGCAGGCGCGGCAGCGGCAATGGATGCAGCCTTCTTGCTCCTTGTCGCGCCTCCACGACTTCTCGCAGTAGGGGCAGGCACCAGAGGGACAGCAGACGAAGCCGTCTTGGCTGCACGGCTCCGCTGCAGCTTCGCACGTGCCGCCGTCACCTTCACAGCCACCACGCCCGTGTGGGTGGAATGTTTCGACTTATTCTTCGTGTTATTCTGCTGCTTCGGCTTCGATGCGGCCTCGGCGGCCGCGGCGGCTTCGGCGTCTGCGGTGGCGGTCAGCCCGAGAAGATCGCCCTCTCCCAGCTCGGCCTCCCCCCAGCCGCCGCCGCTCTCCTGCGAATAACTCACGACGGGGTCGGGCTTCATGATCAGTGCCGCACTCCCAGCTGCAGGGGACGGAGACGACTTCTTCGTCAACCCGCCGCTCCGCCTCCACCTCCTTCCTTTCCCAGTCGCTGCTGCTGTTGCTGCTGTTGCTGTTGATGTGGTACTGGACGCCGCGGCCTGCAGCACCGCCCGCTCCCGCGCCTCCACGCCGGACTGAAAGTTGTGCAGCTCCTCGTCGTAGGTGTGTCGCACCTTGGCGAGGTCGCGCTCCGCCTTGAGGCGCTGCAGGGAGGCGTTCAGCAGCGCCTCCTCCGCCTGCAGCTGCTGCACGCGTTGACTGTGCAGGAGGGCCGTGGCGGGCGTGGAGACGGCCTGCAGGACTTCAGCTGCTTGCGAGGCCGCCGCGGCAAGGCGAATTCGACGCGCCTTCGTGATGACGGGACGGTGAGCAGCAGCAGCAGCGGTGGAGGTGGAGGTGGAGGTGACAGCGGCCGTTCCTCTTCCGACGGTCAAGCCCGCACGTGCACCGCCGATGCCGTCGTTGCCGCGTGGGGTGGCGTCGAGTTCGTCCGCCGGCACCACCGCCACCTCGGCGAGGTGTCGAGGCCCGAAGCCGCCGCTGAAGCCGACGTAGCCGCCGCCGCTGCTGCTGCTGCCGCTCCCCTGACCTTCGTCGTTGTGCATCAAAGCGAGGGCGGTGTGATGGCTCAGCTGCGCCGCCTCCGTGTCCTCATCGCGCAGGCTCTGACTGGAGTGCTGGTGATGGATAGACGTACTGCCGCTGCTGTGACCTCTCGTGCTGCTGCTGCCGCTGCTGCTGCTGTCAGAAGACAGGGCGTGGTGCCACAAGGCCGCTGCCGTCGAGGCATCGGCCTCAGTGCTGTGCTGATGGGCCGCGGCGGAGCCGGCCGCTCCGGTGAGGAGTGACGACGAGCGCAGCACGCTGGATGGGCGAAAGAAAGATCGAAACATCTGCTAGCGTATTTTCTTTAATCTGCTTTTTTTTCTGGTAGAAAAGGGAACGAACGCCTCTCTTCTTTTTTTCCCGCCGCGCTGTTAAACTTAAGAACGTAAAACAAGTGATAAAAAGAGGTTAAGGAAAGGGTCGACTAGAGAGCGGGACCTTCTAACAAATGAGGAGGGAAACTTGGAAAAAAACGAGATAGACGAATCAACTAGAAAAGAGGTGGCAAGAGAAGGAATAGAAAGAAGCAAGAAAGGCCGAAGTTGAAAAACTTCTTTTCGAGATAAAAAGAATTGGAGGAGAAGAGGAGGCAGGAAAAAAAGAATTTCGAGAGCAAATAATGGTACAAAAGTGAAGAGGACAATCTAGTAATACAAAAAATAAAAAGGTGAAATGAAATTTGATGGTACAAATTCAAGAAAATGACGAAAAGGTTGAAGGAGCTCTGCTACCGCACGAAAAACTCACACAAACGTATTGAAACTGGCGGTGAGCTCACGTTATCGAGACGTGGAAGAGCTACTTCTGTAAACGGCAAGGGAAGTAAACGAAATGGAGCAATGTCTCCTGCGACGATCGTGCGTGTGTTGGGTCTGAGAAACAGTGGACCTAGACGTAGATTTAGCGTCAACTCCCTTTTTGTGTGTGTTTTTGAACTGTAAGGCACACACAAAGCGAGAGGAGCAAGGTGGGCACACTGCTGCTGTGCTGGATAAGAATGTAGTAAAGCGCTCTCTGGATGCTTTTCCTCTGATGATGCTTCATAATTTGGTACAGCAGCGAATTACAGCCCAAGCACAAAGGCATCGAAATTAAGCCATTGTTTTAAAATAAGAATAAAAGAAAGACAGGAGAAAAGGAGATTGGATAGACATCGCTTTAATGTGATTTTTTTTTACCCCTTACCACCGTCCCTTTTTCTTTTTTGTCCTACTGGGTGCCTGCTAAAGCAACAACTATCCGCCATTTTAATACGACGCAACTAACAGCTTCAGGTGTATCCTCCCTCCGACTGCCTACAATTTTGTGTTTCATCTAACAGCTTCGGCCGAAACATTGTCGTTCAGTTTTTTTGTGTGACATTTTCTGGTCCTATTTTTTTTTTAAGTACTCGTTTGCAGCTACAACACCATTTCAAAATACAGAAAAAAAAACCTCTGCTATTTCGAGAGAAGTTTAGAGAGACAAGGGAATCAACGATCGGTGATTCTCCTGAGTTGAGTGCGCAAGTAGCCAATATAAGATGTAAGCTCAGGATAAAGACACGGCATCTTGTGTGCCAGTGAGAGAAAAAAAAAGGAAGACAGGCGACGGAACAGAGAAGAGACTTATTGTAGCGCATTTGCCGGGTTCAAAAGTAAAGCAGACGTAACAGCCTAAAAAGAAGAAGAGAGAAGGTGAAAGAGAGCATCAGCTTAACCTATGAAATGAAAAACGAAAAACAAAAAGCACACACGCGAGGAATACAGTGAAAAGGGAAAGCGGGAAAAAAAGAAATAGGACGTTGATGGACCATTATCATTATTTGCTGTTTGTCTCAATATGCTCGCTCACACACATGTTTATTGTAACACGTGGACTTGCGAAGCTGAAAAAGAAGGATAAAGACAATTTTCTTTTTTCTCTCTTTTGTGTGTGTGTCGCTACAAGAAGCAAAAAAGAGCGCGAGAAAGGGGATGGAAGTACAGGACACTCGAAAAACAAAACAAAAAGAACAAAAAGATAATAAAAAGAGTTACAACCTAAAAGAGGAAGGAGGAAAAAAGACAAACCTTACGAAATTAGTCGAGTCAAATCAGAATTAGCACGGCGGAATATCAACAAGGGCAAGACAGAGTGGAATCTCAAACTTTCCGTTTTTCTTATTATTAAGAAGTTAGCGCTGACGAGAAAAAGAAAAGAAGACCAAGGGTTTAAAAAAAAGCTTAAGTTTTAATTACATTAGTTGGCAAGTAAGTTAAAAAAAAAAGTAGAAGAAGGCATGGATGCTCGACGGAAAGATCAAAACGCAAAAAAAGGCAAAATCAGCTGAAATACTACGCGAACAAAGCGACTGGTGATTAGAAAAGAGAAATACTCTACTCTCTCACAACGAAAAAAAAAAAAAGCGAGCTTGTAGGTGCAGAGGTAGCACATGTGCGAGTGTTTGCTTACGCAGACGGCTTCGCCGCCTCTTCCCCGCCAGCTAAGCCGGCGGCTTCTCTTGGGTGGCCTTCTTCATCCACCTGACCCTCCGCTGCCGCGGCTGCGTCGAGCTGTTGCTGTCGCAAGACTTCGTAGCGGGCCAGCAAGTTCGCGTACTCCGCCTTGAGCTCCTTCTTCATGCGCTCGTACGGCACGCGATGACTTGAGGCACGGGCCGCCCGCATCGCGAACCCGGCGTTCTGCCACGGGTAGAAGAGCTGGATGTACATGTTGGACGCCATCGTCACGACCACCAGCACACCACACGCGAAGAAGAGCATCATCCAGAACTTGCCGGAGGTGGCGTAGATTTCGTTTGCCATCTTCACACACCAGTTGCTGCCGGCAAGGTTGTTCATTGCCGAGTAGACAAGCTCGATGATCGGAACGAAGATAATCTCCAGCGACACGGCGAGGGCGAAGAGGATCATGTAGTACGTCACCAGCGTGCCGACGCGGAAGTCCGCCACGAAGACCAGCATCGTGAAAAAGGTGGTGCCGTAGTCCTCGATGGCGGGGGTCATGTGCGGGTACAGGTTGTCCTGCCAACCTACGGTGTACATCAGGACAAAGAAAAAGATGAGACCCTCGATCATGCCGTCGATCAGCCACTTCGCGATGTAAGGGAAGGAGAAGTACATGAACTCGCGTGACAAGGGCGGGTACAGCTTCGGCAGCGACTCCGCCAGCTCATCCTCGACGTCTTTATCCAAGATGCCGATCATAAGCGGCTGCAGGGAGCAGAAGAAGATGCTGAACATCGCCAACAGCCACGAGTCCATCAGCGACATGCCAGAGTAGCACGCGTAGAACTGGTACGCGATCATGCCCACCGTCACAATGACGTTTTTATAGAGCGAGTAGACAATGCAGTGAGCCTCGCGGAAGACGGAGAAGCGGCCGTGCACGAAGAGGAGTCGCTTCAGGAAGCGAAACTTCGGGATGGCGTAGTCGCTGGCCAGCTCCGCCTGCGACCCCTCCAGCCCCATAATGCCCACACCGATACTGCTCTCCTGAATCATCGACACATCGTTAGCCCCGTCGCCGATCGCGAGGGCCACGGCGTTCATGTTACGCTTGAACATGCGCACAATCTTTGCCTTCTGCAGCGGGGTCATGCGGCAGCACACGGCACTGCGGCAGCGGCTGCCGAGCATGAAGAAGCGGTGGGCGCGCGCGTTGTCCTGGAAGATGAAATCGAGCGTCTTGCCATCGACCACGACGACGACGGTGTGGGTGCCGAAGACCTCGTCGCCCTCCTCGCACTTCTCCTCTGCGGCGAGGAGCTGCGCCTCGATGCGGGCCACCTTGCGCGCCATGAAGGACTCTGCACTCGACGGCTGCGAAGCCGCCGCAACGCCGGACTTCTGCGCCGCTGCGGTGTTGGTGGTGGTCGTGTCCGTCTTCGCGTCGCCCTCGCCGCTTGCCAGCACGCTCGGGTCGACCGTCTTGCGGGCGTGGTGGCGGCTGCCGTCCACGTCGCCGGCGACCGTGCGCGCGCTCTGCGGGCCTGGGGAGCGGGTGCCGGACGAGAGGCCCGGCAGTGGCTGCGTCGCCGACGAAATTTCCATCGAGCGCGAGGCGCTGTTGGCCATCGGATGCCCGTTGCTGCTGTTGTTGTTCTGGTTCTCGCTCAGCGGCCGACCTGCCTTGTCAGGCAACCCAGTCGCCCCGTCCGCGCCATCGCCCTCGCCACGCTCGCCGTGCCCCTCGTCCTCGCTATCGTCGTCGTCGTTGTTGCTGCTGCTGCTGCTGCTGTCGCCGGCGGCCTCGCCGTTGGCCTTCTTCGCGCGCGCCCGCTCCTCGTACTGCTGCTGCTGCTTCAGCAGCGTCTCCTCCTCGACGATGTCCGACACGTCGAGGTGGCAGACGTAGTCCGTGTAGTCTTGACTCACCAGCCCGCTCGTGTGGGCGATCGTGACGGCGGTCTCGCGCTTGTCGCCCGTGAGCATCCACACCACGATGGAGGCTTGGATGCAGAACTCGAGGGTCTGCGGGACCTCGTCTTGGAGCTTGTCCTCGACTGCGGTGGTACCGACAATGTCGACGTCCTTCTCCAGCAACGCGTACGCCTGATGCAGCTTCTCGTTTCGGTCCTGCATCGCACACTGCGCCTCGTTGAAGACGGGCAGCCAGGCGAGCACCTCCTCCTCGCTGAGGTAGCGCTGGCCGAGCACGAGCGTGCGCAGACCCAGCTGTGCCATCGCGTCCAGCTCCGACAGCATCTTCTCCTTCACCCGCGCATTTGCCTTCTTCTGCATGTTTACAATCTCCATCATGCTGCTGTCCGCGCCCTTCACGAGCAGCAGGTACTTGTGCGCGTCCGCCGGACCCGGGCCGGGGCTGGGGTTCGTGTTCGTGTTGTTGGCATTCCGCAGTGCCGCTGCCTCGCCAATGGAGGACTGAAGCTGCAGCAGCGGAGGGGACATGTTAAAGACACTCCCGCTGCGCGCGTGCTGGAAGGCGGCGGCGGCGGCGGCGCTGCTGCTGCTATTGCCGTAGCCACGAGTCGGGCTTGGTGGCAGCGAGTTGACGCCGGCGGGGAGGCGGCGGCCACCCGCAAGGGCGGCGGCGGTGGCGGAGTAGGAGAAGTCCGCGCCTTCCAGGTCGTTTGTCGACGACACCGCAAGAGCGTTGGTGTCCGGCGTGAAGGGGTGATGGGCGGTGCGAGACTGCGCGGCGTCGTAGCCGGTGTAGCTGCGCGACCCAACAGGTTGAAAGTACGCCGAAGAGCCGTTATTGTTGTTGTTGAAGGTGAAACTGTTCGCCTCGTTGACCGCCTGGTTGGTGCCGCTGAAGAGAAGAGCGGCGGCGTCGGCGGCCGCCTGCTGTGCCGCGGCAAGGTCCTGCTCTGTCTTGCGGTGGTAGTGCGCGCTGGTGCCGGCGGCGGCGGAGGTGGCGGCCCCTTCCGAGTCCAGGTCCGGGCGACGCTGCAGCAAGATGCTCATCAGCTTCCGCTGCGGCGTGAACTCGAGCTCGGCGATGATGTCGTAACACATAACACGGCCGAGCGCCTTGACGTACATCTGCTTTGCCGTGCGCTCGAAGAGGGAGAAGCCGTTCTCGCGGGCCGCGTTCACCAGTGCGATCTCGTCCAGCGACTGGCCTTCGTAGATCTTCGTGCGGTCGATGAACGCCTCCAGACCGCCGGGGATCTGACCGGCGGCCATGTTGTTCGCCCCCTCCGCCGTGCTGGCCGACACACCATTGCGCAGCATGCGGGTGTTCATCTGCGTCCGCGGCGACCCGGCCCCTCCGCTGCTCGCCACCCGCAGCCGCGGACTCATATTCGAGTTGAGGCTAAAGTTGCGGCTGTGCATGACACGGTTGAAGTAGCGGTTCTGATACCAGCTCGCACTGCTCGTGCGGCCGTGCAGCTTCTGCGGGTTCGTTTGGAGGTGCGGGGTGCCGATCATCGGCGGTACAAGCTGCTGCGACTGCGCGTGCTGCAGCGGTGGCGGCGGCGTCGGCGTGGCGGCGAGCGAGGCGCTGCTCACACTGCGGGCGTGGGCGGCGCGACCGGCCAGCGCGGCCGAGCTTGCCGCCGTGATCGGCTCATTGTCGTTCGCCGCCCCGAGGATGTCGTTC
Organism: Crithidia mellificae; assembly: GCA_002216565.1. Taxonomy (NCBI): domain Eukaryota; phylum Euglenozoa; class Kinetoplastea; order Trypanosomatida; family Trypanosomatidae; genus Crithidia; species Crithidia mellificae. Next base: position 8,024 of record MDUD01006490.1, on the reverse strand, counting down.
GTCGAGCGGTAACGGTCTGGTGCGGTACTCTGGCTGTACGGCTCGTAGCCGTCGCGCTCCGGCCCTGCCGGGACGGCGTAAGGGATTTCGACAAAGTTGCCGGCGGAGATGTTGGAGAGGGAGATTAAGCTGGAGACCGGTGGCAGGCCCACCGCGCTGCCCACACGGGAGTGGGTGAAGCCTGTTGTGGTGACGACGTCGGTGTGCCTGGACATCCTGCTGTCGCGCCGCTGCGGGACGCCCCGGTTATCTTGCGGCTGCTGTTGCTGCTCCGTATGGTGGTGGTGGTGGTGGTGATGCTTCTTGTGGTGAGACCTCTTTTCCTTCTTCGCCTTCGTCTTCGCCTCTGCTGCGGAGTCTGTCGCGTCGTGCGGCTCGCCCGGCTCGGCCGCGGTCCCGCGCTTCTTCCGCTGCTCCTTGCGCTGCTCTCGGCGATCTTGGCGAGCGGCCTTGCGCTCTGCCTTCGTCAGGTGCGGTGCGGCGGCGGCGTCACCGGTGCCCGTCGCCGCGTGCAGCCCGTCACCGTCGACGTGCACCTCCTGCGTGGCGTTCAGCGCGTCGTCGTCGTTTGCCTCGGACGGGGCGGCGCTGCTCTGTCCGTGAACGGGGAAACACACAATGGAGTGGCAGAGCGCCAGCGCGCGCAAGTAGCGGAACAGCGGGTCGCGCTCCAGCACCGCCTCGCTCGCACCGCTGAGCCCACCACCAGGGAAACCGCTGCTGCTATTGTGATTGTAGTTGCCTCCGCTGGTGAAATTGTTGAAGCTGGCGTAGTTGCCGCCGTGACTGCCGAAGTTACCGAAGGTGCCACTGCCCCACTGATAGGCGCTGCCGCTGGTGACGGCGTGGTGATGGTGGTAGAGGCCGGAGCCCGGGGCTGCAAGACCCATCCCACTCCCCACGCGCGCGTGATCGTTCAAGTAGGGCGTCTGCGGGGTGCCGAATTCTGCGGGAGATGCGTTATTGTTATTATTGTTGTTGTTGTTTGGGTTGCCTCGCGAAGCGAGGGCAAGAGCGCCGCTGCTGCGAGCGTGGGCGAGGCCAGTCAGCGGCGGTGGTGGCGGCGGCACCCGCGGACTTGCCAGGGCAGCCGGGATCTGATAACTCGACCCGGCTGGGAAACCGCTGCCGACTGGCTGCTGCTGCTGTTGCTGCTGCTGCTGCTCAAGGCCTGTTGAGGCTGCTGCGGTAGTTGCGTTCGGCGCCTCACCGCCATCGGCCGGCATGGTCGACTGGTTCAGCCCGGTGGCGGGGATCAGCAGCGAGCGCTGCGGGGCCGCGGCGGTGATGCTGGTGTCCAGTCCGTTACTCGCAACGACGCTCGCGATGTGGTGAAAGTCGTCCCCGCCAGCCCCGCCGATGGCGCTGTTCATCGATAAGACGCGACGATTTGCGTGGCCGTCCAGAAAAGTGCCGCTGCCGTTGTTATTGTTGTTGTAACCAAAGAAGCCGCTGCTGTTCTGGTTGGCGTGTCCGGTGCCGCTTCCACCATTGCCACCGCCACCGCCGCCGCCGCCGCCGCGCCGCTTCAGCAGCGCGCGTCCAATCCCGCCCGGCTGCTCCGTCTCGCTGTGCGTGTGACCATCCACGACACCCCCTACGTACGTCATGAGGTTCTCTGTCAGGGTGCCGGTCTTGTCCGTGAAAATGTACCGCACGTGGCCAAGCTGGCAGTTCAGCTCGGAGGTCTTGGGACGCGCCTTTTTGATTTCCCCCGTGAACTCGTCATAGACGGCCATGCGCTTGTCTGCGCCGATCATCAGCATCTGCATTGCCTTGTTGAACTCCAAGGTCACGTAGAGGGACATGGGAATGAGGTAGCTGAGCAGCACAAAGTTGGTGAGGTAGCGCCACCAGAACAGCGTGGCATCCGAGTACCGTGTGAGGCTCCACTGGATGTACCACGCCGCGAACTCCGTCTTCGCGCCAGGGACCTGCCGCAGCATGTAGTGCTTACTCCAAATTGAGAGCCCGCACAGGAGAAACATGAGGCACTGGTTGAGAAGGAAGAGAAAGACATTCAGCTGGTTGAGGCGACGCGTCATGTTGGTGATCTTGTTCGGCTTCGGACGCAGGTTTAGCAGCATCTTTGTGTGCCGACCCGTGTACACCACCGCCCCAAGAACCCAATCGGTGTTGCGAATGAGGCAGCCGCGTGGGATGAACTGATCGATGCCGAGGGGCACCATCTCACCCGACGGCATGCGGAGCTGCCCGAACCAGGTCGAGAGGTCTGGCGTTGGCGCACACGAGACCAGCACCACACCACTGTTCGGAATGTTGTCCTCGCCCTTCAGCGGGCCATCGACTTCGTCCATGTTGTTGTTGTAACCTTCCGCGGGGGTCACGCCGCCGCCACTCACGTAGTCGGAGTTGCGCGCCGTCGCACGGGCGGAGTTGGCGGCGCGGCTGCGCTCGCCGGCGGACGGGGTCGCCAGCGCATTCGGCGTGCGACTCGTCCTCGAGCCGGCGTTGAAGCCACCGCTGCTGCTGCGCATGCGCAGACTGCTGATGCCGCGCCGCGGCGGCACGCTCTCGCCATCAACGCAGACGGACTCCGCTTCGTCCTCCACGCCGGCGTGGCGCAGGCGGGAGGAGGAGAGGGCGGCGGAGCTCTGGTGGAACCCGAGGCTGCTGGTGCGGCTGTGCACCGCGCGGTCGTACTGCGCCGACAGCTCCCGCACGTGTCGCGGGACCGGAATCGCGCCCTCCTCCATGAGTCGCTCATCCAACGTCAGGTGGCGTTGGTGGCGGGCGCGGTCGAGGGTAAGGTCGCCCGGCGTGCCGTTGGCGGAGGTGTTCGCCAGGGCAAAGAGCGGCTCCGAGGCAGAAGGCCCCATAAGGTCTGCACCACTCATGATGAGAGGCAGTGTGTTGCGGGGGTAGGCGGTGCCACCGCTGGTTTGCTGCTGCTGCTGCTGTTGCAGTACTGCAGAGTCGGAGAAGTAGCGGCGGTGGTAGGTGGCGGGATTGCCTGGGGTCCCAGTCGCCTCCGCTGCCTCACGCTCCTCCCGCTCCAGGTGGTGCGGCGCTGCAGAGCTGGCGGAGGCCGTGAAGGCGTGCGGGTCCTCGCCATCGCGCGTCCTGCCGCCGTCCGCCGCGGCAAAACTGTTGTTGTGGCTGCTGTCGTGGCGGTTCTGCAGTGGGTGCATCGCGCTCGTGTTTTTGGAGTCCGTCCCGGCGTACGGGTCGTGCGACTCGGCCTGCGGTGGCTTCTGCCTGGTCGTCGTCGCGTCCTTGCCGCTGGCACCCGCCCCACCACCTCTCTGGCCGTTCGTCTTCGCCTCCGCGGGTGAGTCGGCCGGGGTGTCGGAGGTGGAGTTGGTGGCGCGGCTCAGCAGCCGGCGCGTCTCCTCCGCGCTCTTTGCAGGCCCCAGCGGCGTTGTGTGTCGTGTGGTGGTGGTGCCGCCCGCGGGCGTCTCCGGCTCTGGCGCCGGCGCGACCACCACCACGTTCTGCGCACTGGCCGCCGCCGTCATCGCGTTCTTCGCCTCCTGCTCCGGCGACATGACCACGTGCGCGCCCACCGCCGAGCACGAGTTCACCCTCACCTTCGTGGGCGCCTCGCCGGTTGCGGACGACCCGCCGTTGGTGAGATCGACGCCGTTCATCTTTGCAAAGACGGCTGCCGCATTCGTAGCGGGGACGCCGAGAGAGAGTTCGATGATGTCCTCCACCGTGCCGAGCGCCTCGACGGTTTGAATCTTGGCTCGTCGCGTCTTGGCGTTCGTCTCCCCATCCAGGTTCGCCGTCTCGATGTAGGTCAGCCCGTCGGGAAGAGAGGTGTTGAGGATAAGACAGTCCGCCTTGACTTCCTCGCCGAGGCGAAAGAGCATGATGTCGCCCGGGTAGACGTCGCAACTTCGGATAGGCTGAAACGTCACCTTCGGCTCGTGCGATGCCGACGCTGCTGCCGAGTTGCTGTTGTTGTTGTTGTTGCTGTTCGCACTCGGGTTGGCGCTGTAGACCCCCGCATCGACGTCCGCAGTGGCTGCACCGCTTTCCTGTGCGGTGTCCTTGAGTGGCGTGTGCGTGCCGGAGAGGGCCGACCGCATCGGCGTGGGTGCGGCGGCGGTGGCGTCTGCGTGGTCGCTCTTCAAGATCGGCTGCGGTGGCGGTGCGGCGGTGACGACCGCGGCTGAGGATAACGCAGGCGCTGCAGTCGAGTTCGCGTTGCTGCCCGTGTTCCCAGACAACCCAGCGTCAACCTTCTCAAAAGCGGACATCTCCACGTTGCGGTGCGGGCTGGCGTTCCCGCTGCCATCCACCACCTGCACGTTGTTCTTCGACTTGGACTTCTCGGATGGAAAGAGGAAGTGCACAACGCGCTTGCGTTTCTTTGGAGGGTCGCCGCCCTCCCTGGCGGGCGGGGCCGACGTGTTCCCATCGCTCACCACGACCACCGTCGCACTGTTGTTGTTGTGCTCATCACTGTCACTTGTGGTCGTGTTCAGCGTCTTGCCGGGCACTGCCCCGTTGGTGTTGTTGTTGTTGTTGTGGCTGATGGTGCTCGTGCTGTGACGCGGCTGGGTGGCCTTCGCGTTGGTTCGCAGGAGCACATCACCGCTGTCCGTGTGCCCGCTGCCGGTCGTTCCGATCCCAGTCACCTCCGTGCCAGGGGAGGCCGTGTCTGGCGTACCGCCCTGGCCCACCGCGTCACTGCTGCTGTTGTTGCTGCTGCTGCTGCGCTTCGCGGAAGACTTTGACTTCGACTTGTCCGACTGCAGCGGCACCCGCAGGACGTGCACGATCATCTCATTCGCCTGCTGATCCGCCTTCCGCCGTTTCCAGTCCTCCCAGAGATCTTTGATGATGCCCGCGCCGAGCACGATGCAGAGGGGCACGACGCTGCTAAAAGGGTTGATCGGACTTGCCCCTGGTACGAGGGAAATGATCATCACAAGCAGAAAGTAGAAGTTCGAGATCTTATAAAACTGGTACAGCAGACTTAATGGCAGACCCGAAGCCAGCGTGTACTTCGCCGTCCGGATTGAATTATCGGGGTACTTGCGGTGGTGGTTGAGGTCACTGCGTAAGAAGTCAATTTCTACAAAAGCCGGCTGCGAGGAATCGCCCTTGCCGTTGCTATCCGCCACGTAATTGTTATCATCATCGTCGTCGATGGCGTCCCCGTGGTTGCCGGTGCAGCCAAAGGTGTCGCGGGTGGTGGCGCTAAACGTCATTAGCCCGGACTTGATGGAGGTCCAGATGGTCATCTTGACGCGGGTTGTGCAAAGAAAAGAAAAAGCGACAACTACGCAACACTCCCTTTCTTTGGAACAAAGGGAGAAAAAAGAAGGTTCACAGAAGCAAAAAAAGAAAAAAAAAGAACAGCAAGAAAGTCTGAACGAAGAGACACCAGGTGAATAAGTGAGGAGAATAAACCGGGATAAGGAAAAGCAAACTCAACTGAACTCTTTTATATAAATAATAAAGGCAAACGCAATATATATACTGTTTTGGTTATATATGTGAAAGAAGGCGGAGGCCACCTACTTGAAGGAACAGCTACGTAGATGCAAAGCGAAGAAAAACACGACAGCGAGAAAAGAAAGGAAAGAAAAAAGCACAAACGAGAAACAGATATGGAGATGAGCGCTTGTAACCTCAAATAAAAGTCAACGGCAACTGCTTCCCAAATCGTAATTGCAAAATTTAACTTTAAAAGAGAAGGAAGCAGACTACAAGAACAAAAAAAAGGAGCAAAAACAAAAACAAATAAAGAGAAGGCGTAACGTATGCTTTAACTGCTTTAGAAAGAGAAAACCTAGCTTAAGATTTTTTTTTTGTGAACGCTGTGTAACGTTTCTTTATCTCTCTATTTTTTACGAGCAAGAGAAAGAGCTAGAAAAGTAAAGCACACGCACACACGACTCGTTGGGCAGCTGTACGCGGAAAATGAGAAGGGAAGGACAGTGTTTGTGCTCTTTGACTGCAAGACGTCCTCAAGCCGGCAACTGATGCCAGGAGAAAAGAATAGGAAAGACTTGCGAAAACGCTATTTAACAACAAACGTACTGGCAAAAAGAGATGTAGAACAGATTATGGAAAAAGCAACCTAAACAGATAAACGTACACTCGCGAAAGATTTCAAAATAAAGAAAAAATTTAGACGAAGAGAAGAAAAGACGACAGAACAATAGTCAAGTAAAATGTTATGCCCTCACACCGAACGAAGATACAAAGAAAGAAGATTCTCACAGAACCGGAGAGGGTAGTCGGAGAAGAGAGATACGAAGTAGCGTAAAGTAAAGAAAGGAGACTAAAAAGTGAATCAGCAGATTAATTTACAATGTAGTGTGTGTGTGTAGAGAAAAAGAAAAGGAAAATATAAGAGTTGGTAAGCGGCTGTTTGGAGAGAACTATACCATAAAGCGAAACCTCTCTCTTTTAGCCAAACAGTAAAAGGCCACAGTAGCAGACAAAGAAAAGAAAAAACTCAAGACAGAACAATGTAGGATCGCTCGAGGTAAATCTCTCACGTCTTTGAGACTGCAAGTCAATCGTTTGGCCGTCGACAAAAAGACGGTGTGACAGCCAAAACACTAAGAGCGAAAAAGCAGAGTTTTGTTTTTTCTTGTTAGCTCAACTGGAAAAAAGTGAAGACTAAAAAGCGTTTTTTTGTGTGTGTGTTCTGCTACTGTTATTACAAACCAATCAAAGCAGTAAATGCAGCACACGCCTAATCAGCTATTTATCCTTTTGTGAATAACAAGAAACAAAGACGGCGAAAGCAAGAGAAGGAATTGGACCAAGGGTGTGTGTAGTTGCTTTTGCTGCTGTCGGTAGAGAGTGATAATTTTGCGTCGCTATTATGTATACTTTACAATTTATATTGTCCTTCACGAGTTGCACGCATATTTTTTTGGAATAAAAGAGAACAAATGTTAGCGACACTAGAGCACGTGTGTACGACAGGGTAGGAAAAGTGAATCAGAGTAGCAGTTTTGCCAGTTTTCACCTTTATGGCGAAGACAAGATGATAAAGTCAAAGGCAAAGTCCGCTTAGTTCTCCCACGTTACGAGATGAGAAGAAGCCAAGTAGCCAGTTTTTAGAAAGTGTCTTATTGCTTCCTCAGTGCCTTGCGTGGACCAGCCTTGTGAGGTTGAAAGAAATCTTTTGACAAAGGATATGAGAAAGGTGTTGTTGGTTTTCTTTTTTGTTGTAATTGATCAGATGTGTATATCAATAAATGTTTATGTGTGTGTGAAATGTATGGTTTTCCTTCCTTGCCCTTGGGTCGCAAAAGACGACCTTGCTGGCAAACAGAAAGAAAATAAATAAACTACTTTTATGCATCGGAATAAAAAAGCCATTCATTATTCAGCCAATAAATTTGGCAGAATTATAGTTAACGAAAGAAATTAAGAGGAAATAGAAGACATGGATAGTTAAACACGTTTATGAAACCCCATTTTCATCAATAGTAGGGGGAGAAGATAATGATGACTGAGGTAGTGATGCAATGGCAGCACTTTGAGAGAAAAAGCTGCGTACGTTGCAATTTGATGCTCCGTGTTCCGTCGAGCAAAGTGACAGCGGAAAGCACCGACCATACCTCTGTGTTGATCTGACAAAACTAAGACAATGCACTTTTCCGTTGGCTTGACCACAGGGTTTAGCCACTTCGAAAAACACAGCAAGTGCAGCTTGCCTCGATTGCCTCATCCATGTCTTCTCCCGTGCATACTCTGACAAGTAAAAAGCAATTTGTTTTCTCTCCTTTTTGTGTGTTTTTTAGACGTAAAATGATAAAATAAAAATAGTAAAATAGAGCTGAGAGCCGACTACTACGCACCCTAAAAATCTGCCCCTACTCCCAGATGCGCCCCTCTTTCTCAAACACAAAGGTATCGCACGTTCGAGCCATATTTTTGTGCTCTGAAGGAATAAGAGAACATAAGAAAGAATAGGGACAGAACACTAGTCACGTGCACATGCCGCAGCACCGCGTTTCCCAGTTTTTCTCTCATCTCTTTAACGTTTTAAATTAAAGAGAGAAAAAAAAACTGTGAGAAAGGCG
>MDUD01006485.1:0-11642 GCA_002216565.1 Crithidia mellificae | reverse complement strand
CCGACCGCCTCGCCGCTCGTCACGCCGGCGACGCGGCCGCGTGGGGCGGGTGCGGCGACGGCTCCAAAGTCGCCCATGCAGCTGCCGCCCTCCGCGGCACCGGCACGCCTCGGGGCCAGCACGCACACCGCGCACCACAACAGCGACAACCACGACCAAAGCATGACAGGGACGCCAACAGTGTACGCCCGCTCGCCCGCCGGCGGCGCAGTGGCAGGCGCATCCGCATCGTTTACAGCGCTGCCACCGCCTGCCCGTCTGCCGCAGCGGGAGGGCCTGAGCCCGTCCTCGACGCTGCCGCGGCCCCTCAACACGAGGGATGGGGTAGGGGCTGCGAGCACGACACCGGAGGTGACACCGGCAGGAGCTGCCGGCCTCTCCGCCCCCGCCGACGCAGCCGCGCCTCTCATGCCTGACTTGGTGGCCCGTGTGGTCAGCGCGGCCATGTACCTCAAGGACGATTATATGGACCGAATGGTGCTAGAGCGGACACTGGAGCAGAGCGAAGGACTTGTTACGCCGCTGCCGGCTGCCTCCGCTGCTGGCGCTGGGAATACGAAAAGCCCCACCTCCGCTGCGGTGGCGCAGTACAACGCGTGTGTGCTGAGCCGCATTGCCAACGTACCACGGCATCACGTGCACACGCAGTCCGGCGACCCGGTCTTCGACAGTGCGATGATGAACGTCATTGAAGAACTTCTCGTGTACGGGCTGCAGCGGTGGGCAGAGGACGACACGAACCTGTCCGACGCCGTCACCGCCCATAATGCGCAGCGCGGCAGTGATACTTCAGAAGCCCAGGCAGCAGAAGTAAAGCGTCGAAAGGCGGAGTTGATGCGGACGCTGACGACGGATACTTTTCTGACAGCGGAGGAGATGCTGCTGGCGGACAAGGTGTGGAACGAGGACATTCTGTTTCTGAAACGGCCCACGCGCTTCTACTGTGTGGAAACTGGCCTGAGTACGGAGGAGCTCGCAGGAACGGAGGCGGCCGCGCCGCGCGCTCGCAGCACTGGCGAGGTTGTCTCGTACCTTTCTGCAGAAGCCCAAGGCACTCTCGAACAAACCACCGGCATTTTCATCACTTAATCTTTTTTATATATCCATTGGAGAAACGCTGCCTTAAAGCTGCCGAAAGCGTGTGTAACCTTTTGTTTTTCATTTTCATATATTTATATGTTGCTGCTTTTCTCTATTTGCTTTCCTTTATGCTTCGGACACAATAAGTTCATTCCACGCACGACTTGTTATTTGAATCAACAAACAGCCTTCATTGAAACGGGTTATTTTACTGTTACTCTGTTAGTGAATGACAACGTGTTAACCTACTTTACAAAACTGAAGTTGCTGATTCTTCATGCCGCTATCGAAGGGCTTAAAATTGTGCTTGCAGCCCGTGCCCGTATATTATTTAGTCTACTATACTTTTTAAACTTCTAACATTTCTGATTCTTCATCTCCCTAACCTGCTGAGAACAGAAATATAAATACACAATTATAAAAAACATTACTTACTTACATAGTACAATCATCTTCAAGCTAAAGCACCATTTTCTCATAGAACTTTTTAATAAAGCCCGTATTGCATCCTGCACTTTCACATATGCACTCCAACTGAAATGTTGAAAGGGTCACAACTGAAATAGACTTTCGTTTTCCAATCTAGCAATGGAGTCTGTTTCCAGTAATGTTTCGGTAAATGGAACATCCGTGGCACTTCGTGGACCGTGCGTTACGCTTCACCGTGCCGTGTGCGCAGAGGCGATTCGTGTTGTTTTTGCACTGCGCTTTCTCTCACGCAACGGAGTCGACCATCTCGCACACGAGCTGCAATCCTGCCAACCATCCTCTTCCAATGGGCAATTTTCCAGCGATGCAGGCGAAAGCGACGGCGAGGCAATAGCCTTGCTGATAGAAAAGAACGCCACGCCAAGCAAGCGTCGCCGCAAGGCCGACTTATCTTCCTCACACCAATCCGGCCTCCCTTCACCCTCAGATCACGAACAACAACGGTGGCGAGCGGAGCAACAAGACAAGGAAGTTTGCAGGGAGGCGGAGGCAGTGTCGTTTGCCACGCCAGCCGCCGCGCGTCACTGCCTCGAGCGAGCCGCGCAGCTCAGCCTCTATACTGCCGCTCACCTCCTACGCTGCAGTACGTGGACTGCTTCTCTATTGGTGGGATGGTCGGCATCCACCGATGATGAAGCTACCGGCAGCCCAACACCGTGGCCAGTGTCAAACGAAAAAAGAAGCGACACTTCACCGTCAGACGCGCTCCTCGCTTTGTCTGAGCAGGCGCACGCGCTGGAACTGCTGCGCACAGAAGAGCCCGGTTGGTGCGCGACGGTGCTGGTGCGTTTCACGGAGTGGCTGCTGCACCGAGTTGCGATTTCCCCTCTCCAACGCACGAGCCTTGCGCACGCGCTCTCGTTAATCGAGTACGAGCGTATGAAATGGACCCCTGCTGTATACGGTGCGGCACTACTGGCGAACGCGATGAACTCTGACGAGTATCGAATTGAAAGTCGCGAGCTCGTGTCACCCAAATTCGAAGATATCGCGTTCCCTGAAAGAAAAAGAGGCCAATCGCCTGCCAGAGGGGTGGTGACGGTCCAAGACACCCTTACTCTCTTCTTTCCATGGCTGCGATCGAAGTCGACGGAAGCAGCGCACCTCTCGCATGCCACGGAAACTTGCTGCTGTTGCGATCATCGTTGGTTTCTCGAAGATCTCGCTCGCTGGTGTGTAGACGTTGCAACGGATCGGCAAGCGACAACATGGTATCGTCATCGCCGACTGCGCGATGTCGTGACTCGCTGGCGCACGCGTCGCGGTCTTCGTGTAATGTCGTACCTTTCCCAAGCCAACGAGCAGCAGCAGCAGCAGCCCTTGGTAGACGGCAGGGCAGAAGCTATTGTACGCCAACTCTTTGAAAACAATGTGGACATTGCAAACGACTCTGCTGCACTTGCTGAAGAAGAAAAAGAGATACCGCAAAGACCACAAGATGCTCCAAAACGGCACGCCGCGGAGTGTCAGACAGAAAGAGTGTTGCGCTGCTCGATTGACGAGCAAGCTACGGCACCAGTCTGTGAACCTGTTCAGCACAATGCAGCCCCTCAAGCTTCTGCACACGGTGAACGAGAAGCAGCATTCGAAGGCAAGCTCGCATCCGCTCTGCGGTCTGCTTCTGCGCTTTCTGCAGCGTCGAAAATTGCAGAGGACATCTCGCAAACCAGCAAAACCGTGACCACTTACGAAGTCTCGATTCTTGATCGGGTACTGAACGGTAGAGATGCGGAGCCGCACCGACCGTCCAATCTCAATGGCGTCTATGAATCCGGGGAAATAAATCGCAGTGACACTCCTGCGGCGCTGCCCGGACCTGCTGCAGCAGTAGCAGCAACGGCAACGGCGTCGCATCGCGCATCAAAAGCACACTCGCCACCCTCGTCAACTAGCATCGAAGTCACGCCCTCCCGGTCATCATCGTCGTGTGCGGAGTTTCCCATCTCTTCAACTGAAAAGCAAGTTAGCAGCGCCAATCGGAGTAAAAAGCGGGCAGCACAATTTGATGAGCAGGATAAGGACGACTGGCGCACTCGCGAAGAGCAGCTTGTCGCGCAGTGCCGCGCACAGCACCAGCTCAACACGTTGCGCACCGCTTTTCTGCTCTGGCGCAACCGGCGGCTCTACGAATCGATGGCAGCCCGCTACGTGCAGCGACAGGTCACCGGCCGTCTTGTGCAACGCTGCTGGTGCGTGTGGCAGCGGCGGTGCGCCGCCGCCGCAGTGCGCCGCAAAGAAGCCCGCGATGACGCGCTAGGTGCCCTGGTGACAGAGCAGAAGGCAGTGCAGTACTTCCGTCGCCTTCTTCAGGTGTGGCGCCGTGCAGCGCTGGCGCGGCGATTTCTTGTGCACCACATCGGCGCTCGCACACTACAGTCATGGCGGTGCAAAGCTGTGTTGGCGCAGTGGCAGCGCACGTCTCAGCAGCAGTACATGGGGGCCCTGCGGGCAAAACGTGCGGTGTGGCAGCAGTGGTGTCAGCGGCGAATGGGCATGAAAGCAACACAGTTTAGAGCCCGATATCTGCTCACGCACACGCTGGAGGGCATGCAAGCCCGCTGCTGCGAGCGCGGCAGGACGCGCCAGGCAATCGACGTGCACGTGAGAAACTTGACAGCGCGTGTGTGGCACGCATGGGTGCGACGACAAGCACGCGCTGTCCAATTGCGCACCACGGCGCACTCAGTCAACTACGAGGACCGCCTACGTAGGCGAGCCTTCCGGCACTGGCGCACGCGCACGCGGGATCGAGAGCGCACTGCGCGTTATAAAGCCGCTGTTGACACCTTTCGCCTCCAACACACGCTGCTTTTGTGTCTTCAGTTGTGGGCGGCGCGTTTTGGAATTGCGTCGCGCGTGCGTGGTTTTGTGACGCAGCGACAGCGCTCGTCGCTGCTGCAGCCCGCCTTTGAGCGGTGGCGTGTGCGGGCGGAGCTGTGCGGCGTCGTGCGTCGCGGCCGAGAGGAGTTGGCGTGGAAGGTGGGTGAGCAGCTGCAGTGTCGCCGCGTGCTGCGTATTTGGCGTCGACGTGCCGTGCAGCACGCCGCAACACAGGCAGCATTGCGCGCTGCGGAGAGGGAAGCGACGGCTGACCGTGTTGCGCGTCTCAGTCGACTGGCTCGTACGTTCTATCACTGGCGCACGCGTGGAATTGTCCTGCGGCGCTATCAAATAGATTGCCGCCGCCGTTTGCCTCTCCCGCTACTGCCGCCGAAAGCGCAGCTTCAACATTCGACAAAGGCGCAGGCACCGGTCGTGATTATGATGGACACTTACGACTCCGCAGAAGACAAGGGAATGCGTAGTGAAGCGCTCCGCACGACAAGCCCATCGCTGGTGCGTGCGCCGTCCACAAGCTCGCCTGCCCCCGCTTCATCGCGGTCGTCTCAAGCGTCTAAGAGCGTTTCCGCGCGTGTGTCCCCGCGACCTACGCAGCGCACCGCAGCTGCAGCAGAACAAAGAATATTAGCTGAGGAGAACGTGTTCAGAAGACTGCGTAAATCGGCGAAGCGCTCACCTTCGCGGGGCCGCAACAAACCAGCAGCAGCAGCAGCCGTACCGAGTGAAGTAGACACTGAGGGACACAGACAGCTCCGTGGCGGCAACGCGGAAGGGCCACCGAACAAAGGGATAACGGCCCTGGCACATGCAGCAGGTAAAGCAGGGAAAGACACCCGGCTTGGGAAACTGGTCGTGCATGTGCCGCAGTCACTTCTGCCTCCGTGGCGGCGCACACTCGCTTTGGAGCGTCAGCTCTTTGCCGTGCAGCGCCACACCTCTTTAGTAACGTTCGGGGTCTGTTTGCCTGGCGAGTCGGTGGAGCCTCGGCCCTCGCCCACGCCGTCTGCCGCCTCACATTCAACAGCCACATTTGCCAATTCAGCCGGCAAACAAGCGTTGCACTTTTTTGGCACCCAAGCGCCTGCTGCTAGTCAACCACTGCCGTCACGAAGAGCGACGATGCCACCTCAGCCATTCGCTTTTTCGGCAGGAGGGGCGTCTTCGCCACCACCGCGTCGACACGCTGCGCGCACGCACGGCGACAATGACAGCAGCAACGACAGCGCAGCAGCCAGCGATGTCGACCGTCAGATGCCCATTCGCTCACACACAGCCACGCCGCTGTTTCCGCGCACACGTGTACACGACAGTTCGCCAGCCGCGCGGCTACAAAACTCTTACTTCGCAAGTGACCTGGTCGAGTCGCCCCCGCAGTACACGCCGCAGCAACTTCACTCAACAAGGGAAGGCGTTGCCGTTAGTGACCGCGAGGACGACGCCAGTCTCTACTTTACCCCACGGCCATCTTCGCACCGTCTGCTCAGTCAAATGGAGCAACTACTGCAGCGCGTGCGCGGCATTGAAGCGGACTACCGCACACCTCCCGCAGCTCAATCAAGAGCAGCGTAGCAATAATCAGCCCGTTCCTACTCCTATTTGTTTTTTTTTTTGAGAACATTTTATCCCCCTTTTCTATTAATTTCGTGTTCTGAAAGAAAGACAAAACCGATACATCTCTAAGTAAGTAAATTTGTGAAAAATAGTTTATCTGAAGAGAGAAAACAAACTCGCTATTTAAGCTTCAGCTTGGGACTTGAAACAAAAAAAGCCCTTTTTTCTCATTGCAGCATTAGCAATTAGAAAAACAATAGTTAAATACCTTCTCAGTCTTGATGACGAAAGGTAAACCTAATTGTATCAATTTGTTTTTGTTTCCCTCTAGCACTCATTCAATTTTATTTTCTTCTTTTTCTCTCTCATTGCTTCTTCTCTTGCCTCTTCCAAAACAATCACATCTCAGCGCCTTCAGCGAAAACGGGTGGTGGAACGCAAATAGGTCAGCTTCTCTCTTTTTTTTTTTTCCGCGTCTTTGTGTTAAAACTTACTGCGCAGCTTTGAAAGCGGAAGAATAGCAAACTGAAGCTTTGTCTTCACCCAATTCACATCAGCACGCTCATACATTTCCGCCAATAGTCATTTTTACTCTCAACTACAGAACACGCTTCATTCTCGTCAACTGTCCATTTTTTTTAATTGTCATTTTTCAGTAATCCTATCTATTTTTGTGTTTCTTAAGCCGCACTTTTGCCATCATTTTTTTTCCTCATGTTCTCCCGTGGCACTTCTAACGACGCGGGTGGCGCAGCCATGGCGCCGGCCGTCACCGCCCCGGCAGCGTCTGCGCCGTCGGCACCTCCGTCGAGCAGCGCACCGCCGAACATCGACCTCGGCGCTCTCCTTCCCGAGGGCTGGGAGCACTCCAACAGCGTGGTGGCCCGCACCGCGAGTGCTCTGATGAGCAACCCGTACTTCAGCGCCGGCGCCGGTCTTTGGGTGCTGACGGTGGGCGGGATGTTGGGCCGGCAGGCGTCCGTGATGTTCAGCACCCTCATGCGGCGTAAATTCGTGGTCTCGCTGGAGGTGTCCAATCGCGACAGCGGGTATGAGTGGATGCTGCGGTGGCTGGCGAGCCAGCGCTCCTTCAAGGTGCAGCAGATGTCTGTCCTGACCCGCACCACCGCCTTTGACTACTCTTCGAACGATCGCCAACGCACGGAGTGCCTCTTCGGTCCTTGCCCAAACCTGCGGCACTTCTTCTTTTACGAAGGCCGACCGCTGACGCTGACGCGGCGTCGCCGTGACAACGTGGGCCCAAGCTACGACGGCGAGATCTTTGAGACGCTGGAATTCACCACCGTCGGGACAAGCCCCGCCTTCCTGCAGAACATCATGAAGGCGGCGCAGTTGCATGCGGAGATGGAGGACAGCAATCACACCGTCGTTTACATGAACGGGGGCAGTAACTGGACACGTCAGTCCCGGCCTCGCTCACGCCGCTCCCTTCAGTCGGTGGTGCTGTCGGGTGACATGTCTGACTTTATCCTGAAAGATGTTCGAAAATTTCTCGATTCCAGCGCTTTCTACAAGCAGCTGGGTGTACCGTACCGTCGTGGGTATTTGTTGCACGGCCCGCCAGGCTGCGGCAAGACGAGCTACGTCATGGCCCTCGCTGGAGAGCTGCGCCTCTCCATCTCGCTGCTGAACCTCTCAAACCGCAACCTGAATGACGAGTCGCTGACGTCGTTGCTGAACAACGCGCACATGGACTCCATCGTTTTGCTGGAGGACATCGACCGCGCTTTCAGCAACGAGTGCAACGTGACGATGAGCGGCTTGTTGAATGCGCTCGACGGCGTGGGAGCGCAAGAGGGTCGTTTGGTGTTCATGACAACCAACCATGTGGAGATGCTCGATCCAGCGCTCATTCGTCCTGGCAGGGCGGATGTGAAGATTGAAGTGGGGCTGCTTGACGTGGATCAGTCGGAGCGCATGTTTCGCAAGTTCTACCCCACCGCACCAGACGCGCTGGTCGCCGAGTTTGGCAGCGCCGTCCCGCCGCACGTCATCAGTGCTGCCCAGCTGCAGTCGCATCTCTTCTACTACCGCGACGACCCGGTGGCCGCCACCCGCGCGCTGCCCGCCTTCATTGAAAGCAGCCGCGCCTTCGACGCAAACATGCAGCAGATGCGGGACAAGAAAAAGAAGATGCAGTCCCTGCCRCGCGCGCCGCTTCTCGGGCTGGATTAGAGTGCAAAAGATCACGACGTCCAGCTTAAAAACTCGCGGGTGCTGTTACTGAAATTTTGATTGTTAGGGGCGATTTTTATTCGTTTTAATGTGTTTTCTTCACAGTCTATTCGCGTTGTTATTATAAGTCAAAGAAACAAGACAAAACACTGCAGCACTTTCAAGAGAAGATAGCGGTAATTTTAAAATCCGCTGCCTTTTCTTTCATTACTGCCGCCATGGCTCTTGTCTTTATGCAAGACACTTCTTTAAAGAGAGCTGTTTTGTACCTTTTCGCTCGAAAAAAAATGTGATCAGTTTAGGTGGGCGATTGGGCCAGGCAGACACCTGGTCGAACTGACCTGATTACTGTAGTTTCTTTCTCAGTTGAGTGATGCTCTTGAAAGAGAATTAAAAGAGTACGCTGCGACTCTTTTTTCCCATAAGACGCTTTTGCGCTTCTTTGAATTTTCACACTCTCATAATCTCTTCAAATTTCTATTCTACTTGCGTTTTTAACTTTTCAAGATAAGGTTGAGTGCAATAACCTTTTTTTAAACGGTTGACACCTCACCAAATCTCTCGTTCAAGTCCGTCTTCTGTATTGATTGACGCACTTTCTCTGTCTAGTAAAACCTTTCTCAATTTATTAATGAGCAGGTGAATTGACTAGCCTTCATTGTGTTCATTATACAATCTATAGAGCGCATACAAGCCTTTGTCCATTTTCATATTTTTCATACTGACTTCGCTTTGAAGCGTGAGTGATCAAGATAATTTTTTTTCCTTTTGGATACAGTGATATTTTCTATACATGTAACCTGTGAAAAATCGTTTGAAACAGGCTACCTCTCCCTTTTTTCTCCCAGCTCTAGCACAAGTACCAATCTAAGATATTTTTACAACTCTCCTTTCTCGTTTTTTGTTTTCATATTGCGTTTGCTGGTATTTCAGGGTGGTTTTCAGCGTAAACTTTCCAGCATCTTTTTAAGCTACTATTTGTGCTCAATTTCAATTTACTGCACTCTTCTCCACGCTGGTTGATTTTAGAGAATTTTTTTTTTCGTTTGCTTGCTGATGCGTTCGCTCGTGCGTCAGCGCACCAGTGCAGCTGCACGGCTGCGCTGCCACCCCTCCCTCTATAGACTCACACCCATCTCTGCATCTAGAGGAGGCGTCTTGCGTCTCTCTCCGTGTTGCGCTTCGATAGAGAACAGTTCGCGGTGCTACAGCACCACTCTTCATTTGAGGAAACAACTCCCGACGAGCACGGGATCGGCGTCAAGCGCGGCCGCGACAACTCGCAGCGCAGCCGGCAGCTCGCGTAGCCGGAAGCACGCGGCGTCCGCAGCAGCAGCGGCAGAGCCGGAGCTGGAGACCGCGGCCCCAGTCGCCGCCACCGCAGCTGTGACGGCGCAGCATAGATCCCGCAAGGCCGCAACTGGCGGTCGTGGAGGCAAGCCCACTAAGCGCGGACGACGCAAGCAAGGAACAGGAGCAGGAGCAGGAGCAGGAGCAGGGGCGGGATCAAGCGGATCTGACGGACTTCGCTCTAGCACCCCAACAGTGCGTCCTACTAGTGCTACCACTCGCAAGCGTCACGCAGCAGCAGCAGCAACAGCAGCGCCGCCGCCTGTCGAGCCGCCCACCGCAGCGGCTGATCTGCATCGTGCCGAGGGCGATGTTCTTGTGCGCAGTACTAGCACCTCCACCCGCGCCAAGAAGAAAGTAAAGGAGGCGCGGGGCAAGCGGCGCGTCACGGCAGCCAACACCAACCAAAGCAGCGATGATGCGGAACCTGTGGCAGCGAGTGCGCGTTTTGTTGGTGTGACACCGCCCAGTGTCACGGTCGCACTCACTCCGTCTGAGGTACCCGGCGCAGCGGCTCAGTCACCCCTGTCATCGTCCTCCCCGCTTGTCTCGTCCCCCACCTTCGACTCCCTGGCGCCGGTGTACTACACACACAACATGCTTGACACAGCGCCGCGGACGGAGGAGCAGCGCATGGCGGAGCGCTGCAGCATCACGAAGCTTATTATGGTCTCCGCCTCCGTCTCGTTTCTCTTCACAGCCCTCCCGCGCAGCGATGTCCCATTGAAGATGTACGTGCGGGACATGAATCGGGTCCAGCTTCCATCCACCCCAGCCGCGCTGCCCCCGTCACCAACTACAGCTGAGACGAGCGGTAACGCTCCGTCTGCCGCAAGACCGGCGCTGACGTCGAAGGAGTTCCACGAACTGCGTCAGCGCTTGTGTGCGGAGCAATACGCCACCAACACCGTTTTTATTCACGTGCGGGAGATGGAGCAGCTCGTCCCACCGCTGCACCTGCAGGCAGCACCAAGCACCACCACAAGTGACGGCGCGACCTCGATGTCGTCACAGGGTGCAGCGGGGACGCGCAGCCCCATCAGCCAGAGCGGACGTGAGGGCAAGACACGAAGCCGCCGAGGTCGCCGCAGCCGCGTGGACACCGCCGCTGCAGATGCGGCGGCTTCTGCTCCCCCCTCCACCGCGTCACCACCGCTGCTTCCCGTGCTGAACCCGGTGGAACGCCTCTTGGCACTGCAGGAGTGGAAGAAAACGGCTGCCCGTCGCGCCAAGGAGACGCAGGCGCGCTACCCGATCCCCGCGCACTTCCACGCCATCACGCGCGTCCGCTTCCACGACCCGCACCAGACGGACCTCACAGTGGCGATGGGCGGGGGCTGGAGCAAGAGCACTGACTCGGTACTGCGTGCCATTGTGCGGAGCATGCACCAGGAGGAGCGCGGTGGCAACGGCGAGTTGTCGGGCAGCGACGGCGAGAGCAACAATGCCAACAGCAGCGGCGGCGACTGGATGGCCGGAGAGGGAGAGGACGACGACGATACGGATAGCAGCATCCCGCCTTTCCCCATGCCGGATCCGGCCTTCACCAACAACGAGGTGATGACGGAGGCCGCGGCGGACATTCCAGAGGCGGAGCAGCCCGCCTTTCTGACCTCCCCGTACGCGGTGAAGCCGCTGCTCACGGTGTGCGCCAGCTGCGTGCCGCGACGCGAGGCCCTGATTGGCACCTGTTCGCCCAAGCCCTTCTTCGAAACGCCAGCCGCAGGAAGCGGTGCAGGAGAGGTGGAGAGCCCCTACGCGGCGCGGCCGCTGCCCACTGTCCCGCGCTTCTCCACTCGAATCACCATCATGCTTGAACACGACGAGATGGACCCGGCGGACTTGGTTTCGCTTGCGGAAATCAGCACCACACGTAAGCCCGCAGCTGCAACAGCAGCAGCAGCAGCAGCTCATGCAGCGTCGTCGACGGCAGCGTACAATGCGCATCCAGACGTGTTGGTACGCGGCGGGGGCGTCGATGCAAACGACTTTGCCGGGGACTTTTTCAGCGACGTTTCGAAAGGCCGCACGACGTCAAAACGGCCGTTGCAGCTGTACTGTCTCGTGCAAGACGCGGGAGAGTACTAGCTAATGACACCAGGAAAAGGTGGCACGGAGGCCAGTAGTGATTTTCA
>MDUD01006478.1:0-14451 GCA_002216565.1 Crithidia mellificae | reverse complement strand
TGCTGCGCTGTCCCAAGTTTTACGCGAAGGAGAACCTAGAGACCGTCTTCCCGGACGCCTCCCGTGTTGTCGAGAAGGTGCCTGGGCTGACGCCGAAGGAGGTGAATTACTACCTTCTCTACACCTTTCAGCCGTCTGACTACGTCATGCAGAAACCTGGCGAAGTCGAGGACGATCCCGACTCGCAGGACCTTAGTAGTGACGAGGAGGAAAATGAGGCGACCTCAACGGCTGCTGCCTCGCCTGCCAGTATGGCGAACGACGACGACTTCTCCGGGTTAATTCAGTACACCCCGGCCTCGGTGGAGTGGAAGGATCGCAGCCGCGAGCGCTTTTTCCAGTTCATGCGGGCGGCAAAGGAGCGAGTGAAGGAGCGGCTGCGTGCGGCGTCTGCTGCTTCCGCTGCCTCGGCCACGAATGCAGCTGTTCCCTCTGCGCTCTTCATGGATTGGCCTGATCCGGCGACGGGGCTGCCGGTGAAGTCGACTCGTGGTGCCTCCACGTTCAACGACGCGGATACGATTCAGCAGTTCTTCTCGTACAACAGCGTCCTCATTGCCGGCCCGGGCGGCGGCTGCCGCATGATTGAGCATCCGCGCTTTGGCCTGAACGTGTACCCGGCCGCGGGCGTTGTGGCAGTGCCTGCGTGCGAGGAGGAGACACTTTGCGATGCTATCCGCAGCCTGTCGGAGTAATGCGGAAGAAACAGCGGTGCGTTTGATACGCTTGTGCGTGTGTGTGTGTGTGTGTGTCATGTGCGGTGCTGCTGTATGCCATATGTGCTTGTCTCAGACGTGTGTTTGTGTGTATGAGAGTAAAGTTGATAACGGCAGGTACTATTGGTAACACGTCTTGCTTTACGACTTTGTTATTTCCTCTTTTGTCTGTTCATGGCATGTAACACTCTTTTACATCTTTTCGTTTCCTTTACTTGTAAAACTCAGTTGTGAAGTCATCGCTTGGGATTTAAAAAAAAACCCTCTCTTCCTTAATTTTGTGTGTGTGCAAAATACACTGCAAATTAATCTTAAATGCATACACTTGTAATTTATTTATCTTGTCTTATTTTTCTTTCTCCTTTTTTTTTAAAACAAATCCACACGTTTTTCACTGTCTTTTTATTTTTCTACACCTACTCCGCTTTACAAATGATCTCAACTGTGTTTCTCGTTTCTCTTCCGTTAAGTTTGTGCATGCACTTTACTTGCATACAACTTTCTTTCTGACCTAAAAAAAAAAAATGCGAACAGAATAGTGCACAAAGTGACTTGTTTGCTTCTTGTTTTCCCTGATTTTCCTTTTCTGCTAACATTTTTGGTTGAATCTGCGTCACGTTAATAATAGTATTACGCTGCAACCTTCTTTTTTTTTTTTGATGAGTTCTTTTTCCCACGCTGCGTCGCATGTTATGTCACAAACTTTTCAACCGTAGGTCTTGTTCTATATACACACACCGGTGATCCTGAGGCATGTAAATTAAATTAGGCGAGGTATCGTAAAATTCACTGCCGAGGAAAAAAATAACGGGAGTGGAAACAGCGTTCTTCGTCGTTGGTCAACCAAAGCAGAATCTCTGACGAAAGCGAGCCGAAGTTTGTTTTCTCACTGCATTTTTTTTCTGGATTGACAAGCCCTTTTTCTTTTTTTCTATTTCATGCTTCTACGTTTACGAAGTTAACATTGTTGTGGCTGTGCGCAGAATAACCATTTTTTCTTTTTGCTAATTTTTTTCTTATAAGCATCTTGAGTCACAATTTTCTTTGCCGTCTTTGGTCTATTTTTTTCTTTTTTTAAATGCGCTATTCCACTTGCAAAACACACACAAAAAGAATCAATATGAACTTGTCTTGCCTTGCGACATGCGCCACCGAAAGAGACAACCGTGTTCTGATTTGAATTCGTGTTATAGTTTCTCGTGTCGTCAACATCTATGTTTCTACTCCAAAAAGACAGCTGTTGAAACCCCTACTCATTCTTATCGTGGATTAACTCCTCGCGTACTTTCCTGCTCTGCCGTGTCTTCCTCGTTTTTGTTTTTACATTCAGGCTTCCAGAGAAAGTCCTCCATTTCAGTATTAGGCTGAACACAAACAGTAAACGAAAAACATGCAAGCTGTTGAGTTTGCTTGACATGTACAACTGCTATTTATTATCATAGTCATTTCTCAAATATAAAATTGCACTGCGCCTTTTTTTTAACTGTTGAGAAGAGTTTTTGCGAGTGCTTAAGTTGCTATTGAACACTAACAAACATTTATACCTTTGTGTTCTTACTGTTGTTTTTTCCTCTGCTTTTCAGTCCACAGAATGGATCCACTTTACGAGGAGGACGCGTCCTCTGACTCACGCGACCAGCGCACAAACCTCTCCCCCGCCTCTTCATCCACCTCTCAGCACTCCGCGGAGCGGAGTGGCCACGTAAGTCGTCATTTTTATACTTCTCCCAACCACAATAACAATAACAACTACAATAGTATTAGTGACAACACCACCGGTTATCAGCAACACCGCCACCGCTCCCAACGGTATGTGCATCAGCACCACACACGACAGGAGGAAGAATCGCAGGTGAACACGGATGATGATTACCTGAGCTACACACAGCACTACGATGCAGGGGAGAGTGTAGGGCGTGGTGCGCAAGACAACGAAGACGAACGCGAGTTTGCAAACGACAACGACGATGATGACGGCTACTTCCTCTCCGCCGTCTCCGGGCTGCCCAGTCTTGAAGTAGAAAACTTGACGCACGCAAACCGCCACTCCGGCTCAGCCGGGATGGATGAAGACAACACATCCCGTATGGAAGACTTCCCTGTGCCGACGTGGTCGCAGGGCAGCCGACTCGGTGAGCGTCGCATTCAGCAAGCGATTGACCAAGAAACACTAGAGCTGGAGGCAGCCGAGCAGGCGAACAGCGAGCGGGGCCACTACAGTCACGACGCGGGTTACTGGGCAGCTGCCAGAGGACGTGCCGGACCTCGAGTCCAGCACGACTCCAGTCCGTCGACCACGCGACGGCAGCCGGGGCCGCCACCGCTGGCACCGTCGTCTTCGTCCCCGCCACCGCCTTTATCGAACAGCATGTCTGCCCCAATGGCAGCCTCGCATGGCCAGCCGCCTTTCCCTTCCTCTTCCCCCTCCTTGCCTGCTACCGCGGTAGCAGCTTCATCAGGCACATTGCAACCTCGCATGCGGGAAGCCGAGGTGCTTGCCGACCCACGCAACCAGCTTCTCGATCTTGTCATCACAAACACCGCCGCTAGCGTGACGCTGGGTGAGGTGGAGCGCTCCATGCAGTGGAATGCGCGGTACGAGCCCATGTACGGCCCGCTGCTGGAGTACCTGCAGTCGTACCAGTCCATCTTTGTCGTCTCACCCGTGGACGACCGCGTGCGGCTGCGGCGACTGTTCTCTATCCGCACCACCGCCGCCGTGCGTGAGCGTCGTGGCAAGGCCAGTGAGCCCCCTTCTCCCTCCACAATTGAGCAGCCGCTACGAGCGCACGCGCAACAGCAGGCGTCAGCATCGAGGACGCGGCGGAGTCGACGTCAGCGCAGTGGCAGAGATGTCGCTGCCGTGCACCGCACTTCGTCTTCCACGGCGGAGCGACGCTCGCAGAAGCCCTCGCTTCCCTCGGCCGCCGCCCTTGCCGCGCACATCGGCAGCGTCAGCTACAGCTGCGTGGGCGAGCGCCTTCAGCTGGACCTTCTCGAGACGGTCTACCGCCGCCGCGGCTACGACACGGCGATGATGCACGCCGTGCTGCACGTGACCAACGAAGACTCATTTCACCTCTTCCTCTTCGCGAGTGGGGCGGTGGTGTGGTGGGGGATGGACCGCAAAGACCACTGGATGGTCGAGGACGATTTCCTCTCCGCCGACACGCACCTCGCCGATGGCGTGGAGCACCGCTACGTGCAGTCGGAGATCGACGCCCTCTTCCCTATCTGGTGCTCCTACGAGGTGGATGAGCAGTGCGAGGACATGCAGATCGCATCGCCGCTTGGCATCCAGCCGTCTGCGGTGAAGCCTGCACTGGAGCGCCTCTCGAAGGTGCTGTGCTTCGATCATTACCTCGTCCCGGCGACGGAGCCGGCGCGCAGCCTCGTCATGCTGACCTTCTCCCACTCGCTTGGCAGCTCTGCCCGGGTTGATTACTTCGAGTACGTGACCAAGTGGTCGCACCGGCACATTCTCTCCATCCCGGCCGAGTTTACGGGGCTGCTGGATTACTTCTCGACAAAGCGGCGCATCGCAAGACTGGAGGGCGAGATTGAGGTGGCACAGCTGGCGATTCAGTCTATCCACGACACGCCGGAGGTGCTATGGGAGGTGCCGTGGCTGCAGGCGTATTATGACATGGTCGAGCAGCAAAATACGTCGCAGTCGCGGCTGTCTTGGTTCACGTCGCGCAGTGACACGCTACTGGAGCAGCTAAGTCACATCAAGGCACGCCGCCATCGTCTGTTCATGCTCGGCTCCGATGTCTTTTCATTGTGATCCTTATCCTAGACGTAATGTTCATGACGTCGCGGCTTGTGGCCAAGATGTACTTTAAGGTGGAGGAGGAAGACTGATTGGAGATTCCACGACGGCAGAAGAGGAGTGAGCGAGACTTCAGGGCACGCGGACGGAACTTTTTTGATACTACGTTTACCCTTAATCCTGAGTTTTGCTATAGGGTTCCTTTGTGAAATTAAAAAAAAAAAACAGAAGGAAGATGGATGGAAGAAGGAAATACTAGGGCCGAAGAACAGACCCTTTAAAAAAAAAAACGGTGGCACCTTAAATAAGTCTAGTACTACATATATCAGGGTTAAGTTACTGAAATGCTTGTGCTTGTTGTAGTGCATTCACACATGACGCTCAACGTGGATGATGCTGTTTGCTTTTTGCTTACTTCCCTCAAATAGTACTTTCTTCTCCCCTTTTGTTTCTTGCGTGTTAGTGATTTTTAGATGCATTTGCAGTCTATACAACGAAACGTAAGCGCGTTTACAAGCAAGAATCTCATATATTAAACACAGTAAACTTTTGTTATTACATTTGTATTAAGAGGTTGCTTTTCCGGGTGTGTTTACAGCTCTTAGCCATCATCAAACGGCGCCACTGCCTCTCTCCTTTCTTTCTATTGCGTATTCTTTCTCCCGCTGTTCTGCACACCATTTCAATATTGTCAGACAATGGCATCCGTGGCAAACAGCAGTTTCATGTCGACGTCGTCGGCCGGCACTGGGCTGCCACTCGATCTGCGTGCCTTTACGTCTTGCTACACCGTCACGAAGCACTCGTGGCGAGGTAAGTACACGCGCATCTTCGGCGTCGGCCCGCAAGGCATCGGCACCTGCGACGTGCGATCGCTGACCAAAATGACCAACTTCTGGCCCTACACCCCCGGTGTGCGCAACGTGGTGGCGGAAGGCACGGGCGGTGTTCAGTTTCTCCTCCTCCTGCAAAGCAGCAGCGGCAAGGCAGAGGAGCTGCGCTTCTCCTGCGGCAGCACGCAGGAGCGCGCAAAGTTGCTCACAGACGTCAACCGCTACCGCGCGTACTTCGACGTCGGCTATCGCCAGGCGCTAGCCAAGCAATCGTTTGCCGCGATGAAGTACACGATTAGCGAGACGCAGCGGGCCTGCACGCTACGCGTGACGGCAATTGGAATCGAGCAGCTCACGCGGTTGCCACAAGGGGCAAAGGCGACTGCTGGTACCGCTGTTGGGGCAGCCTCCAGTCCGAGCCCACCTGCATCGCAGTCCTCGCCACCGCCCAACGGTGTCAACGGCAATGCCGAGTACGAAAA
This sequence comes from Crithidia mellificae, assembly GCA_002216565.1. NCBI lineage: Eukaryota > Euglenozoa > Kinetoplastea > Trypanosomatida > Trypanosomatidae > Crithidia > Crithidia mellificae. Next base: position 8,648 of record MDUD01006478.1, on the reverse strand, counting down.
GGTTGGGGAGTACTTGTACGCTGAGATAAGAGGCATCACCTCGATTGAGGGGAAGCCGACGAGTGTGGTGATCGCCTACGGGACGGAGATGAAGATGCACCTGTACGAGGTGGTCGACACGAAGGCGTTTCTCGATACGGTTGCCCTGTACGCTCGCGACGTGGTGGGACTGCCACGGTACCCGCCGATGAATGTGCTGCAACAGGGAGAGTTCGACACCGACCGCCTCGGCGTGCGCCGCGACAACCTCGAGGCCATTGAGGAGTTTGCGGTGCTGAAGAACTCGCCCAAGCTGCGCGACGGGGCGGTGCGACGGCTGCTGAGCACCACTGCGATCGCCTTGGTGGAGCGCGACCCGATCTCCTACAACCCGATCAGCGTGCACTTCCTCTCCTCCATATTTGCCCTTGTGCGGTGCGAGGACGACGACCAGCGCTTCTACGTCATCTTCAAGGACTCCCCGGTGATGAAGTGCTATCAGTCCCCCGTGCGAGACACCATTCTTGCCCACCTCGTTACCGCGTGCTACAGCTGCGGCGACGGCAACGTGAGCGTCATGTCCCGCCCGCTGCTGCGCCGCCACCGCCTCTCCTCCCTCACGACGACGGTCACAGAGGAGGTGGAGAGTTTACTGCTGAAAGGCTTGGTGGAGGGCCGTCCCATCGGATCGTCGGAGAGCACCGGCGGCGCCACCTCACCGTCCAGTGCGAACAGCAATGGCACCGCCGTCGCCGCCGGCCTCCTGGCCTCGCTGGAGCTCTTTAACGCAAATGTGCCACGCACAGGCCTCACCTGGAGCGAGAACAAGGAGGGCTTGTTTGCCGAAAACCGCGAGAAGCTGATCTACACGGCTCTGGACGCGGTGCTGACGCACTTTGCCTGGATCAAGCCGCGGACGGCGTCGCCTGTGCCGAGCCCCACCGCCTCCGTACTCGACGCCGCGGACCCGCACTTTGTGATCGAGCAGTTCCAGGCACTCGGCCGCCTGTCCGTGTCGCGGGTCGGCTTCAGCTCCATTGCGCTGGTCCCTGCGCTCTTCAAGGCTGTCGCCGTCTACTCAGTACAGGCGCTGCGCATGAACAACCTTGCCGTCTCCTACGCCGTGATGGAGTTCTTGAACACACTCATGACACCCTTTCACAACCACTATGAGGTGGAGCACGAGTCGATCAACAAGAACCGGCTGCTCAGCGCGGAGGGCTTTGTGCGCAGCTTGCTGGAGATGCTGCGCGACCACATCCCTAGCGAGAGCGCCTCGCTGCTGGTGCTGGAGCTGCTCTTCTTCTTTGAGTTTGCGCTCTGCGCTCCGTACAGCGAGACGACGGACCCGGCCCACTTCCGGCGTGTTCTGCGGGATCTGGTGGAGATTGTGGGCCAGCAGCTTTTCCTCCTCCTCAGCCACACCTGCGACATCATCCGCTACACCGCCGGCCAGCTGCTGCGCGTCGTGATGGAGGAAGGCGACGAGCAGCAGTTCGTGCGCATGCAGCAGCTGGCGCTCTCCGAGGGCGGCCTGCTGACGCAGTTTAACATCGCAGTCTTCTCCACCAACCGCAAGCTGCGTGATCTGTCGCGGCGCCTCATCGCCTACTGGGCTTTTAGCAACGTCCCGACGCAGGACGTGCTGCGCCGCATGGTGCCCATAACCCTACTGAACTTCTTGCAGTCGACGGACCCGGCCCCCAGCGAGGAGCAGGAGGAGGAGCTGAGAAAAAAAGTTACACAGATGACGGCAACGTTTCGCGAGGCGAAGACCGGGTGGTTTAAAAAGTCTTTCAACCCTCGAGAGGTGACGTTGGAAGCGAACGGCGGCCGCTCAGGCGACTCCACCGCCGCCGCAGCAGCAGCAGCAGCAGCAGCCGAGGCGGACGGAGGGCGGGTGCGCTACCGCGTGCGGGATGTGCGAGTGCAGCCGGCGCTGAACTGGAACATGTTCTTCTACCAAATCAAGCGGGATCACCTGCGGCCCGACCTCATCTGGAATCACACGACCCGCAACGAGCTGCGGACGGCGGTGCAGGCGGAGCTCGATTCATTCCGGCACTACAACGACGTGCGGAGCGAGCGGAAGGTAGCGTGGAACTACGCCGAGTTCGAGGTCGTGTACCACAGCCTCGATGGCGAGCTGAAGATCGGGCAGCACTACCCGCGTCTACTCTTTGAAGAGGCCCACCCCGTCATTGCCCGGCCGCGCGAGTTCTTCAACGACATGTACCACCGCTTCCTGCTGGTGCAGGACACGAAGAGCAAGCTGGAGTGTCTGCACGGCCTGGCGCTGCTGTACAAGCACTACCCGGAGCAGATTGGGGAGTTTCACGACGTACCCTACTTGCTGCAGATGCTGCAGAGCACGCTGGACCCGATGATGCGCGACCGCCTGCTGCTTCTGCTTGCCCACCTGCTGAAGGCGCGGCACAACATCAAACTCTTCCTCGACCACGACGGGCTTGCACCGCTGATGGAGCTGGTGACGGTGGCGCACCTGCACATTGACCGGCCGCAGCTGAAGTCCGTCACGAACACCATCGAGTACGCCGGAAACTTGAAAGAGATGCAGGGGCAGGAGAAGGAGTGGCACTACACAAAGAACAGCGCCAAGGCAGGACCGGTGTCCTTTGCCGAGCTGAAGGAGCTCTACAAGTCTGGGGAGGTGACCGCGACGACGAAGGTCTGGGCACAGGGGCTGCCAGGCTGGCGGGAGCTGCGTGCCGTGGCGCAGCTGCGTTGGGGCATCATCAGCGCTGACCTGCCCTCCGTCCTGACCCTGACGGAGGTGACCTACACCGTGCTGGACATTTTCCTTCTGCTCTGCGAACACTACCCCTCGGTGAACAGCGACGGTGCCGTCATGCAGCCCCAGCCGAAGGTGAAGCGGCTGCTGAGCGGGCCTGCCATCCTGCCGCACCTCGTACAGCTGCTGCTCACCTTCGACAGCGGCATCTGCGCTCGCGTCCACACGCTGCTCTTCACGCTGATGGAGGCGAACCCGTTTGTGGGCCGCCTCTTTCTCACGGGTGTCTTCTTCTTCTCCTGCCTCTACACCGCCTCGGATGTGCTGCCGATGTGCCGCCTACTCGCTGCGACGCACCGCCGGCAGTCCTTTCAGTACGCCGCCGCCACAAACGATTTGGTGCGGGACAGCATCCTGGCCCCTCTGCTGCCACCCGCGATGGTGTGCTACCTGACCCACCACGGCGCGGAGGCCTTTGCCGAAGTCCTGCTCGGTGCCTACGACAGCCCAGAGGCGATCTGGTCGCCCGCGATGCGGCAGTACCTGGCGAGTAAGGTGGCAGCGCACGTGGCGGACTTCACGCCACGCCTGCTGGGCAACAACACCGTCGTCTACCAGTACTGCCCCATCGTGGGCGTTCAGTACGAGGCGCTGCACAAGGAGCTCTTCTGTAGTCAGTACTACTTGCGGCACTTCTGCGATGAGCTGCGCTTCCCGAACTGGCCGGTCCGCGACGCCGTGCGCTTCCTCACCGACATTCTGCAACAGTGGAAGGAGGAGCTGAGCAAGCGGCCGTCCACGCTGTCACGCGAGAAGTGCTACGCAATCTTGGAGTTGCAGCCGCCAAACGCGCATGCGGGTGCGCCGCCTGATGCTGCTGCAACGGAGGCCAGTGCTGATAAAGACGGCAAGAGGAAAGGCACCACTGCAGCTGCAGCTGCTGCTGCCCCGCCGCCGACGCCATCGTCGTGGCAGCCGACACCGGCGGAGCTGCGCAAAGCGTACTACCTCTTGGCCGCCAAGTACCACCCCGACAAGAACCCGAACGGTCGCGACATCTTCGAGAAGATTCAGCGCGCCTACGAGTACCTCGCCTCCGACGCCGCCGAGTCGAGCGCGCCAAACCCGGAGAACATCTCGCTGCTGCTGAAGGCGCAGTCCATCTTGTTTAAGCGGTGCGGCGCGGTTCTGCAGCAGTACAAGTACGCGGGCTACGGCCTACTGCTGAAGCTGATCGAGTCTGAGTTCCGCAGCCCTGACGCGCTGCACAAGCCCATTGTGCTGCTAGACCCCGCGACGGAGCTGTGCTACTTTACCATTCGCAACGCCCCGCTCAACGCCGATGAGCTGCAGGAGGAGAACGGCATCCACTTGCTGGCTGACATCGCCAACTACTGCTTCGAGCTCATTACGCCAAACTCGCAGGACGGCGAGGTGCACGTGCGGATTGCGAAGCACTGCATGCTCACCTTCTCCATCAGCGCCCGCTTCACCGACTGCCGGCTGAAGATGCTGCGCGAGGACAAGATCGCGTACCTGACGGCGCGTGGTATCGCGTACTACCAAGCCCCCGAGCTCTCACGGGCGTGCACGGAGGCGTGCGCCAGCGAGTCGCGCAGCGAGAGGATGCAGTCAGAACTCATCAAGTACGGCAGCATCTGGCACCTGCTGCAGCCTCTCTTCACGTACGACGCCTCGCTCGAGAAGGCCGGTGCTGTGGGGCTGACCGAGGAGCACCACAAGCAGCTCTTTGCCAACCGGGCCGCCATCTTTGCCCTGCACGCCATCTACGCCATCGCCGGCATTCCTCGCCCTGTGGCCGAGACGGGGCGTAAAATCGACCCGGCCACCGGGCAGCTGCTGTCGAGCCCGAACGTGTCGAATCAGCCTACCCCAGCACCCGCCGGCGCGGAGGCTGCGAGCCAGCATGGGTCGTCTACCGCGGATGTTGTCGTGGACGTCAAGACGACGCGGCACGAGGGCCTGACCCGCCTGCTGCGTCAGCTGCTCACGCCCTTTATTCTGCACAAGATGGAGAAGCAGCCCGATAGCGAAGCGGAGGTGCTGGGGCTGCTGAACAGTAACGCGGAGACGCCGTACTTTCTGTGGAACAACTCGTGCCGCGCAGAGCTGGAAGAGCTGCTGACGACCACGTCGAAGCGTTTCCGCGAGGCCCCCTACGGCGCCACCGATCTGCCTTCTCTGTCCACCTGCCTGAGCAACTTTGCGTACTCGCTGCACGCGAAGGAGGTGGTCGTGGGCGGTGTCTTCTTGCGCCTCTTCATTCAACAGCCCACGTTTCCCATTCAGAACCCGGGTGGATTTTTCATGGCACTGCTGTCCTATCGGCTCGGGAAGCAGGCAGCGGACGGCGTGGGTGCGGGTGCCGGCAGCGGGAGTAGTCCGTCGAACGGACACGCGGCCAAGACAGAGGTGAAATCTCATGAAGCCAGCACGAGCAGTGGTGCCGCATCAGCTGATGGCACCGCTACGCAGGCGCCGCTGCTGGCCGCGCAGTCTCTGCAGCTACTCACCAGCGCGTACACCGACACCCTCTCTCCGCTCGCTGCGAAGCAGATGGCAAGCCTCGTGTTGTTGCTGTCTCTCTCATCGAATCGCAGTGACGCAAACGCACCCAAATCTGTCACCAACGCTGCCGCGAAGGTAATAGACGAGCCCGCGACGCGCATCACGACCTGCAGCTCTGCCGAGACTCGTACCCGGTGCGTGCTGGAGGTGGCGCAGGCGCTAACGAAGCTGCTGAGCTTCGATGTGTGTGTGCAGGGGCTGGCCGCCGTGGACACCGCCATGACCGCTGTCACCCTCTTTCTGCAGCAGCGCCTGTGCGATGCCGAGGCGCGCGGGTCTGCCAGCGTGCCAGCGGATGAGTTGTTGATTGTGCTGGCGCTGATTCAGGCGATGATGGCGCACCGCACGCTGGTCCAGCAGCTCATGGACCGCGGTCTCTACGTCGTTTTGCTGGCTCTCTACGCCACGACAACGAGCGAGGAGGTGCGAGAGGAGGCGTGCCGCTGCCTCGGCAAGGCCTTCGCCGATCGCCTCGTGGGTCCGCAGATCTTCTTGCGCTCGTCGCGCTTCTTACCGGCAGCCTTTTTGGAGATGATGAAGGACAACCCGCGGCAGGCGTGCCAGATGCTCGACACGTGGCAAGAGAATCCTGAGCTGCTGTGGACGAAGCCGCAGAAGGACGACCTCATTGCTCAGCTGCAGAGTGCGCGGGCGGAGATACAGGCAGCGCTGTGCCGCGACCCGCTCGCGTGCTGGAAGCCGTCAACGACAGCAGCTTCGGCAACGGGGTCACCCACCAACGTTGGTGCCGGAGCAAGTCCAAACGACACCGCGACGCGCGGCCCGGATGCGGCACGTCAGCTGCGTCAGCTTCAAGTGGGCGGCGTGTATGTGGCTCTCTACGTGCAGCAGCCCGGATGGGCGGTGCGACACCCAAAAGACTTTCTCATGGCGCTGCTGGAGCGCTTCGTGGAGGAGGCGGGGCGTGCAAGTGGCGTCGTCACGACGTCCGCCTTTACGGATGATGTGATGGAGTTGTTGACAAAGGCAGGTGAGGTGCTGCTGCGCAACTCGCCAGGACTGCGCGACTACCTCGCCTCCCTGGGCTACGGCGGAAAGATGGTGCGGCTGCTTGCCCCGAGCGTGGAGACGAAAAATTCGAATGAGTCGGTTGTGCGGTGTGCGCTGCAGTGGCTGCGTGAGATGAGCCGCTCTGCCGCCTGCGTGGAGTCGACGTGCAGCACTGTGGACGTCTTCCCGCCGCTGCTCGCCGTCGTTCAGCAGCACCCGCGTCTGCTGATGGAAACGCTTGAGACGCTCGAGGGCTTTCTCAGCAACGCGACCCGACGCTCTCGCATTCTCGAGTACGCCTTCCGCGATCACCTGCCTGAGACGCTGCTGAAATTTCTGGAGGAAGGGCTGCCAGATTCGGCAAGTGCAGCGGCAGGCGTGAGCGCAGCGACGATTCGTGCCGCCCTCGTGAAAGTCGTCAAAGCGCTTCTGGCCGCGCCGGATGACGTCTACACCCCACGGATTGCGGAATTGCTAGACCAGAGCGCGGTGTGGGCCAAGTACAAGAATCAAAGCCACGACATGTTCCTCACGCAGACGCAGTTTGGTGGCTACCTCACTGCGAGCGAACGTCCTGGTCCGAGTACGACGACGCTGTCGCTCACGGCGCCGACCACTACGACGGAAGCGAACACGCGTATGGAGCCGCCGCCGATGGATGAGCACGCAGCTGCACCACCGCCACTGCCTTAGTACATTCTCGATTCTCTGTGTGCGTGTGTGTGTGTGCAAGATGTGTGCTTTTGCGCGTCGACGAAGGAGATACAAGCAGGTCCGAAATTTCTTGACTAATTCTGCTTTCTTGTCTTTTTTTCTTTGCCCCAGTGTAAACGTTGCGTTGCTTCTTATTTTGGTTGCTTCTTGCTTTCTCTACTCTCCTGTTCTCTTTATCGTTGCCTATTTTTGCTTAGAGCTAATGAGTGAAATCAGCTATGTGTTTTTCTTTTTGTTTCTTTTTGCTGTATCATTTCGATGTAGTGTGATTTGTTGACTGTATTGTTTCTTTGTTCCTATCGATCCACTTACTTCTGTCAAATTTGAAAGGAGTTTTCTACACCTGTTCGCCGCTTCGGCAAGACGAGGAGTCGGCTGTGTGACAAACTGTGTCTCGTGTTCGAACCCGATACATAAAGGCAATAAAAAAAAAAACAAGTTTTCACAACAAGTTTGCGCAACCTCCTCAGTGCTTTCAATTGGCGGTTTTTGTTGCTTCTTTGGTTTTCTTATCCAAATTATCCCTCATCCTCCTTTTGCCTACTTTGTTTTCATCTTATGACCTAAACTTTCGAACAAAAAATCATAACCGCTGCCACACCTCCTCCAACGCTATGATCCCGTCACAACAGCTTTTTACGCTATCTCACTCTCTAAAAAGCCTTCCCAAACTTCTCACGCACTCTACCTATTTTTCTTTATTTCTCTACGCTCTGTACCACCGTCAGCTTTCTTTCCATTCTCTCTCTACCTTCTTTTCTTTTCAGCGCTCTCCATCTTTCGTGTTCACCCACGCAAGCTCTCTCTCGCTTTCCGCCTTCTTGACTACCCTCTCGCACTACACACCGCTCAACTCTACTCAAGAAAAGCTTCAGCAAACAAAGATGCAGACCATGCAGCTCCCCCGCATCCCGTCCTACGAAGAGGCCAGCATGGCCGCCGCCGAGTACCCGACGTCGCCCATGTCCCCGCTCTCGCACCTCAGCAAGAAGATCGACCAGTCGAAGCTGAAGACGAAGGTGTGCCGCTACTACCTGCTCGGTGCTGCGTGCCCCTTCGGCGAGAGCTGCGCCTTCTCGCACACCGAGGCCGCCATGGCCTCCCCGCCGGCCGCGCCTTCGTTTGCCGCGAAGGGCACCGCCAGCGTGTCGTCGGAGGACTTGTCCAAGTCGGGTAGCGCGAACTTGAGCGACACCCAGTCGAGCGGGGACGCGGGTGAGATGCCGGAGCGCGTCGTCTTTGGCCAGCCTCCGCCGGCCTACGCCGAGGCCCTGAAGGAGTCGGAGAGCCTGCCGGGGGCGGAGGAGATGGTGGCGCCGCCCACGTACCCGAAGCGCTTTCGCTTTGACCCCTACAGCGTGAACTGGATTGCCTACGAGAAGTCCGCGTAACAAAGTACAAATTAGTTAAGCAATCAAATGTGCCTAAAAAAAAAGGATTTTGTGAGAGTACAATCAAAGCCAACCGAAGGACAAATCATGCAAAAATGAAAATGTTTACTTCTTTTTTCTTTTTTTTTACTACTGTCACGTGATGCAAAGTGTGGCTCTGATTGTCGGGAGCAAAGACAAGCGTTACTCGATTCAAACAAGGCGCAGACACC
>MDUD01006477.1:0-15620 GCA_002216565.1 Crithidia mellificae | reverse complement strand
ACGGTGCTGGCGGCAACTCGCGCGGCACCACACAGTGGACACGACAGCACGCCCGTGGCCTCACACACCGCACAGATGCTGTGATGCACGCACGAAAAGTACAAGCGTGTCGTCTCCCGTGGCTGGGTGCCGCAGCAGCTGCACGGGCCCTTCGTCAGCCGCGCCGTCAGCACCGCTGCCACCCTCCCCTGCACATCGGCCAGCATCTCAGCGAGTAGGTAAACTTCCATGTCGGACATCTCGCCCACCTCCGCGGGGTCAGGGGTGTAGCGATAACGCAGGTACTCCCGCTGCAGCATGCGGCGCTCGCTGAGCATGGCGTCGCGGTGTGCGCTGTCGTGCTGCTGCCGGTGCAGAATGCCAAATGAAGGCCGCGAAAACGAGTCCGACTGCTGTTGCTGCGGCGGTGGTGATGGTGGCTGCCGCGAGGGTGAAAACTCCCCTGACGCCTCCTGCGCAGCGGAGCCGAGTGATGCGGACAGCGGCGGGGATGGTGTGCGATAGTCTGCACTGCGCGTGTCCGGCTGCCCACCCACCTCTTTTCCTTTTTTCCTCCCCTCCTTCAGACCGCCGTTCTCCCGTTGGCGTGCTGCGTGGCCGTCCTGCCCATCCTGCCGGTCCATCTTGCGGTGCAGGGAGGCCTGGACGTCCTGCCACTGCCGATAAAGCGCCTCTTTCTTCCGTATTTCCGAGGACACACTCGAAGAAGAGGAGGTTTTGCGTCCTGCCGCGTTGGCAGCAGAGCTCGACGACGGTGGCTGCGGATGCTGCGGCTGTTGTTGTCCACCGCTCTGCATGGAGGGAAGTGAAGACGTTAGCGGGGGCGAGGCCGTCATCGTGTCCTTCTTGTTCAGCTCCTGCACGCGTCGATGCAGGTACAGGGCCTCACGGTAGGCCCGCTCCTCCGCGCTCTCCACCTCGTCCTCCTCGTCCTGCTCAGACGACGTGTTCGCAGCGGCAGCGCCGCTTGTGGGGTTGTGTTGAAGTGGTGAGGGGGGTCGGCGCCACGGGTGCTGCTGTGCTAAAAACGCCTCCCACTGCGCCTGCGTAGTCGAAGCGTCGTCGTTTGGCTGATGTTGATGTTGATGTTCTTGATGTGGTGCGCCAGCTGTGAAAGATGGTTTGGCTGTCTCCGACACAAACTCACCACCGCGCTGAGGGCCAGAACCAGATGCAGCTGCACTCCCTGTTGCCGTCGTTGTTGATGTGGTGGTTGTATTTCTTGCAGCGGAGTCCGTGGTCGATGGAGGGACGGAGGGAAAAGAAGTTCGCCCGCCGTTGGTGCGTGGTGGCGGGGGCACGGGGCAGGTGCCTTCGTAGGCGCTCACGGGCACACGACTGCCGTGGGCGCGTCTCCACCGCGCATCCGCCGGGCCGGCCGCGCCTCTTCCACTCGCGGTGCCGCTGCTGCCCTGCTGCGGAGAGGAAGTCGCCGACGGTCCTGCCGCCGTTGCCGTCGTGGAGGCCTCACCAGGTGGGTGTGCGTTGCGATGCGAAGAGCCGACGTCGCGCCAGCCTCCGGGGATAGCGTCCCCAAACAACTCCTCCTCGGAGAAGAGAGGAGGGGAGGTGCGGGCGTGTGGCGGGCCACGCGGCTTGGAATTCGAGAAGTCCGGGGCTGCGGCGGAGGCGCGTGCGTAGTTGTACGCCGCACCGGCTGCAGTTGTGGCGGATGCGGAGGCCGCGGAGGACGCCGTTGTGAAGCTGGCCGCCCCAGCAAACGAACGACCACCACCACCACCACCCTCCCTGTATTCTCCGGTGCGGTAGTTGTGGTAATAATTACTGAAAGTTCCGCCGCTACCTTCCCCACTGCTAGTAGCACCACCGTTGGTTGGGTACGGGTGGCTACCGCCACCGCCGCGCTTTACATCAGCGAGGGCGGCCTCGTAGGCGTCCTGGAGTGTTTTGAAGGCTTCCCCGCCAGCTGGATTGCGATCGGGGTGGTACAAGAGGGCCTTTTTGCGGTAAGCACGCTTTACCTCCGTCTCCGTGGCAGACTCGCGACGGAGACCAAGGACGCGGTAGTGCCGGTCCATTGTATGCAGAAATTAGAGAATAAAGTTCCAAGTAAAACTGTTGAAAAGAAATACTTTACATTCGTGATTGAAAAATATAAAAGAAAGTAAGGAATAAAGTACGGGAAAAGAGATGATCCCCGTGTATCGTTTAAATAGAGTTATAAGTTAATTTTGTTTTGAGATATTTTTTCAGAGAATGTTTCGACAAAAAAAGAAGAAAAGAAAACACTAGGTTTAAAAATCAGTAGTTGTCTTGTCAAAACAGCCTCACTTGTAGTTTAATCAACAGTCTGGTGATTCAAATAAGCAGTTGACGCTGTGTAAGCCACAAAAGCAATGTAGATAAAATGGTTAGAAACAGTCCAAGGAGAGATTGCTTTGTTAATTGAAAATTGCGCTTCAGAAGCAACTGACATTTGTCTGAGGAAGCCTGAGACACACTAGTTAGCAAGTACATTGCGTTCTCCATCGATTATTAAAAAACGACATTGTTTTATAGCCAAGGTTGAAAAGTGTGCTAGGCAGTCAAATGAAAAGAACGGTCTAGAGTCACTGAAATTGATGAGACTTTTTTTGTTTTAATTAATCAGGTAAAGCTCTTTTCTTCTGGGAAGTGCGCGCGCCACTGCAAATCAACAGCCTTTTTTTTAAAGTTGCGCACAAAAATTGGCAACCTAGTAAATTTGAAGAGGAAAAAATGCGTTGTTTGATTTTTAATGGTAAACGTAGGAGGTATTGTGATGTGCCTGAATGTGTTGACTCAGCTCCCACAAGTTCAACGTGCGGCCCTTCTGCGACATGCACCGCAGCACCGTGCGAATTGCCGCATCCTGCTCCTGCAGCGGCATCACACGAAGGTAATCGCCTGGAATACTCATTACACGGCCGTGCGTGCTGTGTCCGTAGACGCTGCTGCTGCTGCCGCCACTACCCGCTGCATAAACGTTACTCGAAGAATGGTGGTGGTGGTGATGACTGCTGCTGCTGCTGGTGCTGGCACTGTTATGATGAGCGCGGTGCGTCCACCAGGCAAAGCGCTGAAGGTACCGCGGGTCGAGTAGGGCAACTTCCGGCACGTACATCAGCCCTGTCGCCGTGTCCTGACCCTGTAGCGAGGGAGAGGCCGGGGAGGAAGGCAGCGCTGATCCAGCTTGTGGACTGCTCCTACCAGGCTGCGCGAGATGCGCTGGTGAGGACGATGACACTGCTGTCACGGTTGGTGTTCCTGCTGACCTCGAAGCTCTTGAGAATGATTCTCTCGACGCAGTGGCTGTTGAAGGAAAGACCGGCGAGGCCGACCGTGAGGAGCGGCCCTCGCGTGCTGGCGTGACCGGATACACAGGCACTGGCGACCACGGAATGGACGTCGTCAGCAAAGCATCCTCCTCTCTCCTTTTGCCCGCGGACGCGCCAGAAGCTGATTTTCTACCACCCTTGCCTGTTGACGTGGCGGTGGTGGCCGTCGTCGTTAAATAGTCATCTGCATCTGTTGCCGTGGTGATGGGGAGGGGTACGAGCGGAGGGTGCAGCGCAACGCGTGCCGCCACGGCAGATCCATTCGTATCCCCATCCTCGTTGCCTTCCTCACGCCGCCGCTTTACGGCGGTGCCAATCACCCTGCTCGTAGCAGCGGTGCTCGTAGCACTTTCCGGCCGATCCTCACCGGGAGAAGTTATGTCTTTCAACGGGTGAGACGGAAACACACGTGACGCGGCCGCGTTGGCAGTCGTCTGCTTTCGCGGCCTTCCGCGTGGTCTCTTCACACCCTCCGCGGCCTGTGGCGTGACACCGCGACGACGGCCGCTTCCCGCACCCGCATCGCCCTCCCCTCCTTCCGTCTGCACCGCGCCTCCTTCACTCATCTCCGCCGCCGTGTCCCCCTCCCTGTCTTCGCTCTTCTTCTCCGTCGTCCGCACCACCATCTCCTCTTCCCCTGGCGGAGCAGCCCGACGTAGCTGATACTGAGGGTAACACCGCGCCAACGCGGCGTGAAAGCGCTGACTGCGCTGAAGCAGCCGCAGCACCGCGGCAGGCGAGGGGGTCGCGCTGTACCACTGCTGGTACGACTCACACTGCACGCGGTGCGACGCGTAGAGGGAGCGCGAGGCGTAGTGGCGCAGGAGTTCGTACATGACGGTGATGCGCCGGTGCAGGAGGGGGGTGAGGGCGGTGAGGATGACACGTGCGGTGGCGTCCTCGGCGCTGCTGAGGCAGCTGCGTGCGTGCGCCGTGGCGGCAGCGTGGACGCTGTCGTGGACACCCTTCACGACACTCGTCAGGCTGTCGAGAGACTCTTTGACACCCGCGTCGCAACTCACAGAACGCCCTGCAAGAAGTTTTTGAATAAAGGCGGGGAGTTGAAACGCACCCTCAGCGAAGGCAGCTGCGGAGGATGCCGAGACGGTGGACGGCAGAGGCAGGAAAGGGAGCTGTTGAGCCTCTCGCAGCGTCACCGCCCACTCTTGCACGCTCAACGCGTCGCGCAGGACATCCCAGAGAGACCACACGTAGACGTCCTCCAACCACGACTGCCAGCCACGACTCGTTTGTGCCCGCCATGAACCTTCGCTGAAGTTCTCCGCGGCGGGTACAGGGGGAGAGACAGCAGCAGCAGCAGCAGCAGCACACGCTAACAGCTCAGCGGGTACACTTAGGTGTGTCAGGACGCGCAGCGCCACCTCCGCCACCTCCTCCAGACGTCGCGTCAGCATGAGCGCGAAGGCGCGGGAGGGGCTGACGAGGCGCAGCGCATGTGGCTGCCCTCGTGGCACCACGCCCACCACCACCGTTTCGTTCAGCACCGCGTCGTCCAGCCAACCGAGCGAGACGGTAGCGCCACGCAAGGGCCGTGAAGGAAACGGCTGTGTGGATGGGCCTGCCTGCGGTGGTGGTGGCGGCGTGTCCGCCAAACTCGCAGACTCGAAACCTCGTGCGCGAGACTGCGCCGCCGCATTACTCACCTCCACCGTGGTGGGAGAGGTGCAGGGAGATGTGGCAACGCGATTTGTTCCTCTTCCTCCTCTATTCTGCGCTTGCGCTACATCAGCTGTGCCGCTCAACGACGCTTTCGATGCGGGAGGAGTAGAAGGAAACGCAGAAGGTTCTCCCGCAGGAGATGAACACGACGTCGTATCCGCCTCTGACACCGTCACAAACCATTGCTGCAGAGCTGGGAAGACAAGATCAACCGGGTCTGCCGCTCGACGAGTGCTGGTGTGATTGTTATTGTTGGTGATGAGGCTGTTGGGGCTCTGCGTTTCTTCTGCTGCGGTGGTAGGTTTGGTACCGTTGGTAGAGGTCGGTGAAGACAGCCCCTTTCTTCTCCGCCTCCTCACGCCGCTTTCCCTCTCTGTCTGCTCATCTTCTTCACCAACTCCGGCTGCTGCTGATGTTGCTGTTGTCGTCGTGGTCGCCGTGCGTGGACGACGCGGTGGAGGGCATGGGTTCTGAAGGGAAGGCAACGCGGTCTGGTGCAGGAGGTCGAGGTACCGCATGAGGACGGGCGAGTTCATCAAAGGCACCTGTGCGAACTGCAGCTGCAGCGGACTGCAGTGGTGGCAGGGGCAAGGCAAACCGGCCGCAACTGCCGTGTTGCTCTTAGCGTTGCTGTCGCACAGAGTTGCGTGCGTTGGAGCTGAATGCAGAGACGACGCGGAATTTTCTCCTTCCGCCTCTTGCGCTGCTGTCGTCGAAACAGTAACGCTCCTTTTTGAAGTTTCAGCAAGACGACTACCCATGGAGTTCTCTCTGCCGTGACACTGTGCGGTCATGGCTTTGCTGCGGCTATGGAGGCGCTGCAGCTGCCCCAGCACCGCTCCCCGCAGCGTCGACCGATCTTCCGCGCTCACCCGCGTGTCGCTCCGCCCGTTTGGTTGGGCCTTCGCCCTCTCAGCGCCTGCGCTCTGCAGCGTCGACCCGCTGCTGTCGTGTTGACGGTCGCAAGTTGGGTCGGGCGGTGGGAGGGTGAAGAAGCGCTGCGCGCGTGCCTGCTGCTCCTGCATCAAGTCTTCCGTGTCTGTGGTGTAGCTGACGAGGCCGGAGGCCCACTCCACGATTGCACCTGCAGGCTGCACAAAGCTTTGTTGATGCACCGGTGGCAGCACGCTTGTGGCCACTGTTGTGGACGCAAAGGACTGTGGTGCTGGTGTTGATAATGGTGGTTGCTCACCTTGCCGATGCTGCTCCGGTCGGACAGAGGTTCCCTCACCCACGCTGGACTTCATCACCTGTGCAGGGTTGGTGGTGGTAGTGGTGTTGGTGGTTACGACACTCGGCGCGTCAGTCGACGTCTCCTGCGAGGCGCTCTGCATTGGCACGTCCGTCAACGAGGGCTCCAAGGCCGGGTCAGCTTGCGGCAGCGAGGCCGTGAGGCCCAACGGGATGGCGGATGCGTCGGCAAAAGGATCGGGTGACGGTTGAGGGGAAAAGTACGCTGCTGTTGAGGACCAAAAGCGCGCTGCTGCTGCTGCAGCTGTTGATGTTGATATTTCGGATGCGTGCACTTGCCCGTCGCTGCTCCTACTGTTGACAACAACTTCAGTCGCAACGCGTGCATCCTTGTTACTGCGGTCCGTGGTTTGGCGTACTGAGTTCGTGTCCTCGTCTGTTGCGAGCGACTTTTCGGTGTCTGCGTCGGTGCGTTCCGCTGCTGTCTTGAAAACGTCAGCATCAACCTTCACAGGCGCAGCTGCGTCGCTGATGTCGTTGGGATCAGAATTAGAAGCCGATGAAGTAGAAGTCTGGCGACCTCCACGGACGCCATCAACAACTTCACCGTTGCTCCTCACCTCCGACACCTGTTGCTCCGCGCGGGGTACGGGGCCTGGTACCACAATACAATTGTTCCTACAGTCCGCCTTTACTCGATAGTCCTCGTAGCGCGCGAGTGCATCTGCGAAGGTCAAGCACTGTGCTGCAGCTGCATTGTCACCACCACAGCCGCCGCGCCGTCTCTGCCGCCTCTCCGTGTCTTCGTCGTCCGCACTGCTCTCACCTGGTGTCGCGTGAGAAGGCACAGCAGATAATGAAGTTGGTAAGCCACACACTTCAACATGTTCCTCTCTCCCCGTCTGCTTGATTTCCACAGGCTCATTCACAACGTCGCCTACGGAATCCGTCGCGGGGGCTTCGCCTCTGCTCCACTCTTCTTCGACACTGTCCGCGAGCTGCGACAGCGTCAGCTCCTTGCTGCTAGACCGCTGCCGAGCAACACGTGAGAAAGTGGGCTCAGCTGCACCTGTCGCCTCCGTAATTTGCCTCGCTGCGTGTGCATTCATCACCGCGTTTTCACAGCCCAGCACGTCCACGCTGCCCGAGTTGGAGTCTTCTCGAAGCAGAGACGGGTGCGGAGATGTCGTGGCCGAAGACGACAGAGAAGGGGAGGAAAGAGGCGCGGATGGCACCCTCGCTGCGTCTGCGCCATCACCGTGTGCTGCTCTTGATGTTCCTATTTTTGTTCCTGCTGGAGCAACAGCGAAGAAGGTTTGGCTATCACATTTCTCGTCGTTGTCGCTGTTCTTACTGTCCTTGTCCTTGTCCTTGTCCTTGTTGCTGTAATTGCCGTTGTGGTCTGTGTCCAGTGCCGCGCTGTTCCGCATGAAGACGGGTATGGGCAGAAGCCACGCACTGACAGGACGGCTTGGTTGGCGTTGGGCGTCGTCGCTCTCATGAACTACGCCTTGCATGACATCTGTGTCTGCGGCGCTGCGAGGCGATGCAATAAAGTTGTGAGATGTGTTGGCGTCTTCTAGCAGCCGGGAAAGGTGCTGGTCTGCGGCTGTGCGAAGCTGTTTGAGGTAGTGGGTTGAGCACCGTCCGCCCCCGCAGCTGTCGCTGCAGCTGTGTTGATTGTTATCATAATTCATGCCACTGACACAATGCGCTGCTTCACGGTGGGCATCTGTATTTGAGTTTTGTGTAGGCGCGAAGTAGGCCGTGCATGGGACCACCTGCTGGATTAGTTGCTCCATACCAAAGGTGCGCGAGAGGCGTGGCACGACACTGCAGAACTCCACTTCCTCCAAGACGTCCAGTCGGGCGTCGGCGTCTCCTGGCAAAATAGATGCAACCGAACCACCATTACCACCAGAAAACGCCTCACTATGCGCCGTCGCAAGTAAAGTTGCAGGTGTCGTAGTTGTTCCCTCCTCCTCCTTCACACCCTTCTCCCCAGTCGTTGTCTCTCCATCGCGCGGGAGGGCATGGTGCGCGGGAGAACCACGGGGACGCTTACGCAGTGTGTTCTCATGCGGAATGAGCTGCTGGACGTGGGTGGGTGCTTGAGGGAGTGCAGGAAAGAGGGAAGCAGCCAGCGGCGTCTGGGAGGTGCTGCCTTGAGCACAGTCAGCCCGTCTTATTGGTGCGCCTAAAACGCTACGGGACACCGCAGAGTCTCGGGTATCGCGGCATACACGTCCTCTTCCATCATTTGAAGCAGCTTGATTGTTGCACTTTCCTTCCGTTGTGTTGTCTGGACCCACGGCTACGGTGATGGAAGCCGCGCCAGCAGTGCAGAGAGCTTCGTAGGTGTAACGATCCGCATCGAGCCAAACAGATGCCAAAGCAGGCCGTTCCTCAACACGCGCATAGCGAGTGGAAGGGGTACTCTCAGCTTGGGCTATAGAAGACGACGGCGGTTGCTGCTTCATTACTTGGCGGTCGACCACGTGAAGAATGTGTTTTGACACCGCCGTTGCTGCTGGGGTGGTAGCGGTGAGGTCTGAGCTTGGCGAAGGTGATTGCGCCTCACTCGTGGGTGCCGCACTGGTGTTGTTCTCGTTTTGTGTTTTCGCTGACTGTCGCAACTGCTGTTGTCTTTGTTGTTGCTGTGTGCCAGCCGTAGACGCAGTCGGAGGTGGTGTCGCAGACTGTGTCGACGAGGATGTGTTCCCCATGATTATTATAAGGAAAAATGGTCAGATACTAAAGAAGAAAAAATAATGTTTCACCTGTAAAGGTGGAAAAGGTAAATCAACATAATTAGAATTAACAACGTTGAAAACGTGCATTGAAGCGAGAGACAAAAAGGTCAAGGGAAATAAATATTTGTTTGAGAAGAGAAACACTTTTGATTAATCAGCCTTCAAATCAAAAGAAGCAAGGATATGAGAATCCCCAAAGGTGCATCTAAACGATTCTGCGTCAGTGCTCTTATCAAATACGACTTGTTTCGGCTTCCACGTCGCTGACTCTTTGTTTAAACGCCAGCAAGATATTCAAAATTTTGTAACGGCAACTCGTACTCTTTAGTTGTCAGCAAAACGTAGAGCATACGCTACTTCAGGTACGTCGCAAAGTCATCCATGAGAGACAATGGTCGGATTCTGCTATGTAAACTCAAGTGCTAGTTCATAATATCAATTAAAGCTCGAGTAATTTGTTAAAATGTCTAGTGCACAGATGCAAAGAACAAGAAAGAGAATCATAAGCGTAGCGTGAAGTGCCTCTGCAAGTGCATAACCCTTTATCAGGTCTGCGAGCTGTCCAAAACGAGTCTCTCCAACATACAGAGGTTAATAGAGAGAGTTTAAAAATGCGAAAGTAGAACGGATACACTGCAAGAAGGGGATGGCACGTTGAGGCACGCACGCCTAACTAAGTATCGCTAAGCAAAAATACTTCATCATAAACGATCACAAAGGCAAGAAGGAAAATGAAAAAAAAATCACCCGCGTGACACAGCAAGGTGAACAACAACCTCATCAGCATCATAAACAATAAAACGTAAAGTGAGAAAGCGAAAAGCCGAAAACAAAAATAGGACATTTCTTTGTTTTTCCTTCATCGCGGTGGTAGAAGCCTAGAATAACAGATTCAGTTCTACTTCTTTGGGTTGGTGTCAGCGGGCTTGTTGCTAGAGGCGGCAGGGCCAGACGAGGAGGACGGCTTGCTGCTACCGGTGTTGCTGCTGTTCCCCTTCGCGTCCTTCATTGGCGGGCACCCCGTCGGCAGCGGTGGCTGCGGCCCGCTTGGCTTCCCCATCGTCTCCCCGAACAATTTACGATGACGCTCCATCGCGGCGGTGAAAGAAGCGTCGTTGGCGGCCTTGAACGCGTCCTCGGCGGCCCGGGCGGCGGCAGAGTCGGCCTCCTCGTACTTCTTGTACGGCGCCTCCTTCGGCGTCTCCTCGTAGTGGCTGGCGGGGTGCACCGGCGGGCGGCCCTCGTTGTCCTCGAAGCGGATGCCGTCGTTGAACGTGACCTGGAAGGGCAGCTGCTCGCCCGGCTTGCGGTTCGACGTCCAGAGGTGGCGCCACTCCGCACGCGGGCCATCGCGCGGCTCGACGAACTCACCCGCCTTCACGAGGTCGTACTCCGGATCCTCGCTCGGGTCGGTCTCCTTGCCGTAGCGGATCTGCTCACGGAAGCGCTCCTTGGCCCGCTCCACCGCGCCCTCAAAGTCGCGTGGGCGGATCTTGCCCGGGTACGACCACGGCTCCTGGACCACCTCCGTCCGCTTCACCATCTCCCACTCCTTGTCCTCCTCCTCCATAATCCGCCGGAGCACCTCCTCCTCCTCCTCATTGCATCGCAGCAGATGGCCCTGCTTGAAGCCGTAGCCCTCCGCTCGTCCGTGGTGGTCCGGGCTGCCTTGGTAGATGTGCGAGAACGGGTAGCGCGGGTAAGCCTCCCACTTCCCGGTAGGCCCCATCATGTCGTAGCAGTACTTGTAGCGGAAGGTGCGATTGCCGTGCTCGTCCACCGACTCATCCCACTTCAGCAGCATCTGCGGCGGGCGCGGAAACATCTCGAGCGGGTCCTCCGGGTTCTTCGGCTGCCAGTCCTTCAGCCGGAACAGCTCGTCTGCGTCCATGTACCAGTGACCCACAATGTCGCTCTTCGTGTTCGCCACGTGCCAGCGGAACGGCGAGGTCGTCTTCGTGTTGTACAGCAACGGATCGCAGTAGCTGCCGGGCACCATGCCGTAGGCGGACAAGGGCGCAAAGCAGACCTGCTCGAGCCGTTGCTGGTGCAGGTAGCCCTCCTGAATAGGCGAGATCCACTCCTCATCCCAGGTGTATAAGATCCACGCACGGTGGCGAATTTGGCGCCACAGCCGCAGCAGACGTCCGGGTTTGACGTTTTTGAACGTCGTCGGTGGGGCGTTGACGTCATCCTCCTCGGCCGCCCACACGCGCAGCAGCGGCGTGGTGCGGAGGAGTTTGCTAGAGGTGGCACGCAGCATGGCGAGACAGGCAAGTTAATGGAAAAACAAAAGTAATAGTAACAAGGTGAAGAAGAAACAACCAAACAGCGAGACAGCGTCAGAGCTTGCACACTTGCTGTGTGGTTGTGTCCGTGTCTTTATCGGAGATAAATTCTTCGGTAGAAGTGTGCCTGTATCTGCCTTAGAAATGAAGCAGATTGACACAGACTGGGCGGGTGTTACAACGTGGAAGGATAAAAGAAAAAAGGTAAGCTAAAGCAGAACAAAAGAGAGTCAGCGTAAAGAAAAACAAAAACAACGACGAGCTGCCAGCGAGAAATTGGAAAGCAAGAGAAACAACCTTGGTGCTTAATATTCTCTTTTTTGGTGAGTGTCGCTATTCCTTTTTTCGTCTGGGTGTGTGTGTGTGTAAAACCTGACTTTAATTAGCGGTGCTAAGGAGATGATGATGTCTAGATGCGAGTACTACTATGTAATCACTAATGCTACAAATTGGTTTTTTGTTTCTTTTCAAACAGCTACAATAAGAAGGCCGCTCAGAGGTTTTCTATACCGAAAAAAGAAACAGCTACTGAGAACGCCTCAGAACTGCTATACGTATTTATGTTGGGGTCGAGAAAGCGAACTTTCAGGAGTGCTGAACGTCCTACTCACCACACTATATACTGCTTTGAGAGAATCCAATGAACGTGGAGATTAGACGGTGAGGGGAAGGGAAGTTTTAGAAAAAAAATGAAGCAATAGAAACTCAAGGTAAAAGTAGTTCTTATTCGTGTGCTGAGAATAACACAACAGCAAAAGAAGAACTTTTTACTCTCACCAGAGTTGTTAATACACGTTCTTCGTCAGTGTACAAATAGCTATTTAAAATTCCTAATTTTTCTAGTTTTTTTTTTGGGAATGTTTTAACACGATTGCCAGCGTCTCAGAAGAGATGCGCTGACTTTCGCAGTTCATTAAAATATGAAAGCTACATGTAAAAAGAAAAGCAATATCGCACTCTATGAAACCATCTTGAGAGCATCAAAGCCTCTCCGCATCTATGCACGTAACAAATGCAACTCACTTCTCATCCTCCTTCTTCTTTTTCGCGAACATCGAAAACAACGTTGGAGTGCCCTTCGGCCGCCCTGCCTTCTCCAGCCGCTTCACGCTCGCACTTTTCGGCCCAGTCGGCACCGCCGTTGCCTCTGCGTTTCCACTCAGTCCCTCACCCTCACGACTGCGCTTTGCACCGGCGCTGATGGAGCTCGCGCCACCTGTCATGGCGGTGGTTGATGTGGCAGATGCGGTGTTCCCTGTGGACGGAGATGGAGAGGAGGGTGCGGCGGACGGGTCGGGTAAGCCGCAGGCGACGGCGAGAAGCCGGTGTAGGCGCTCCGGCACGTACTCGGCGACCATCCCAAACGCAATCGACATGGGCACCTCCGCACCTGCATTTGCATCTGCGCTGTGACTCAACTTGTCCATGTTCTCCGTCGTCGGAGTCCGTTGTGTGGATGAAGCCACACTTGACGACGCAGGAGCGTTGGTGCCGTTTCCTTCTGCTGATGGCAAAGCGGATGGAGGGGGCGTCGGCTCTGGCAGCTGCAGCACGGCACGCAACGCCGCCGAGGCGCGCAGCTGCAGGACCTTCGTCTTCAGCCACGCCACCGCCACCGTCTCGGAAGGCCTGTAGTACACCTCCGTGGACACCAGGTCACCGCCTCCACTGCTCTGATTGTTGTCGTCGTTAGGGCCGCTGGCAACTTCGCGCACTTCGCAGAGGCGTCGCAGAACGGTGTCCGACTGAAGGGCAGTGAGGCAGGCGTGGAAGGTCAGCGGGTACTGGGCGGCCGCGTTGGCCCAGCCGGACCAACCTCGCTTTACAGCAGGAGAAGCAGAGGCGCCAGCAGTGGAGGCGTCGCCGGTCATGCGAGCAGGAGGAGTATCCTGCGTGAGTTTCCCCTCGCTGGGATGAGGACTAAACTGCAAGGAGGATTTGTTCGAATAGTGGAGAGAGAAGGGCGAGGAGTCGGAGGACTGAGAGCTGTGGTGGTCATCCTCACCCCCTCTCCCGCTGCTGACGCCGCCAAACACCGACACAAAACTTTCCACCGCCTCCTTTGACGACGCCTCGGCACTTGCGGACGCCCGCGGAGGTGACGCGGGCGCCAATGTGTCGCATGCCTCGCCACTGTGGTAAAGGTCCGCGGCGGACATGAACCGGTGCGAGAGACGCGCGTACACCGCGGCATCGCCAAGAAGCTCCCGCAGCGCGAAGTAGGTCAAGTCGACCGGCGTCACGACGAGCAGCTCCCCGTTGTGCGGGCGGCTTGGGATGACCTCCTCCGTCTCTCCCACAAACCAACTCTGCGCAAAGTCATTTGATGGACTCTGCGCCTGAACTTCGTAGAGCAGCGACGATGACGACGAGGACGCAGGCAACAGTCGCGGTGGTGCACGTGGCACCGACGCACACGCGTAGGTGGGACGCACCAGATAGAGGGTGGGGTGGCCGTGCCGGGGGTGGGGAAGACGGACGGTGTGCGCCGGCACACGCAACGCCTCGGGCGGTGTGCTCCCGTATCCGCTGACTCTCAGAGAGGACGGTGTGGCGGCGGCGGCGGCAGCACCCGTGCTGCTTCTGCCCTCGAACGAGGAGTGGAAGGAGGCCGGCGATGCAAGCTGAGACGGATTGTCGCTGATGTGTGTGGAGTGGAGGTGCGAGCTCTCTTCCGTGCCGCCAGCCCCACCAGCAGCCGACGCACTCTGCGTGGAGGTCCGCGTGGAGCACCCGCCTTCCTCTCCTCCAATTCTGTACAGAGGTGACGAAGGACTGGCGTGCGTCGAGGAATGCGCATCCGCACGTGCCGACGACGACGACGACAACGTCGCATTCGGTGATTTCTGGAGAAAGGATGACGAGGTCACGGATGAGGGCAAGAGGTCACGCGGCAGCACCCACACACGCCGTTTCAGCTTCGCGTCAGCCGACGACGCCATCGTGTGGTCGTGTACGTCGTACTGCACCGCTGCGGAGGCGGATGCCGCGGCAGGCGTCCCGCTCGCCAAGGCAGACGTTGGAGGCGACACAGTCTCGTTGTAGGCGATTGAATTCACGTTGCCCTCGCAACCTTCGCCATTGTCGTCATCATCGTCTTCCTCGCTGTCAAACACCGCTGTGGTGTGGGGTGTTGCGGACTGCGTGACAGGCGGCAGCGCTACTTGCGCAGTAAAGGCCGTTACCTCGACATCATCGGAAAGCGGGGAAAGGGGAGATGCGGATGCATCAGTGTCCACACCAATTGCTTTTCTTTCGGGTAAGCGCTCCATCTCAAGAGAGAGAGCAGATCGAGAAAACCAAAAAGAGAAAAGGTGGCAAAATCTATGAGATATTTGTATTGAGAGCAAAATGTATGGTACTGTGATTGTGGCAGGAAAAAAAAGGCACTCTGTATGGCAAACAACGAAAAAGAACACCCGCTTTTATCTTTTTAGATTGATTGAAACACGGAGGAGATCGGGGACGTGGAGAGAGAAGGAGTGACTTGTACAGAAGCTTGCTTAATTGGTGCTGAAAGAGACACCTCAACTCTCATTCTATTTTCTTTTCATTTTTTTTTCTTCTTTTTCTCCAAATGATAGCGATCTGGGGATTGATCAAAAAGAAAAACAAGCGAGGTTTTCTCTCTCTGCTGTAAAGCATTTGCACTGCGAGTGGCTGGTGCTTTTCTTTGTTTGTGCAAAAGCAAAACGAAAGACCTTTTTTTTCCCTATAAAACAAAAGGCGTTTTCTTTGACGTCGTTCTCATTTGCACGTCAAAGAGCTTAGCGGAGTCGCTCATAGCTCGGAAAAGAGACAGCTGGCGAAGCAAAGCGTCTCACCAGGATTCGCTTGCAATTCAGCTTTCACCCGAGGCTAATGTTTTATCTGATTTTGTTTTGTTTCTTTTTTCTTGCACAGAAGAGAGGCGTAGAAAGTAAGCTGCACTAGCTAAATGCTCGAGAAACAAGAGAGGCAGGACCTGGGGAAAAGAACTCTCCTTCTGAAACAGGGACATAATTTAAAATGTATGGCATGAAAACAAATACTACAAGTTTTGAGAAAAGAAAAGTATCTGTTGCAAACAAACAAACAAAAAGTAAAAAGAGAGGGGGTTGTTGTACATACGCACTGGGAGCAAAAATATATCTGGGAGGGAAAGTAACGACTCGATGTGTTTTGCTATTTCAATTGATTGATCGCTGTTTCACAGAGCAGGAGGTTCATGCGTAAATTCAATAGAAAGAAGACCCACCGCTGAAACTGACAGAGACTGTCTGGCAGAAGAGTTGGCTGTGAATTGAAAGGCGAAACAATGCAAGTACGCCGCACGCGCGTTCGAAAGCGAAACCAAAGCGTATTAGTGGTGGTCAGGCTGATTCACAGGCACGCGCGCACGGCATAAAGTG
>MDUD01006471.1:0-16099 GCA_002216565.1 Crithidia mellificae | reverse complement strand
TTGTTTTGCAGCAAAATCTCTTTTTTTTTTTGAGTTTCATCCACACTTTTAAACATATCATGAACTGTGCACGCCATCGCTTCGCGCCTTTTCATTTGGCTGCGACACAACTTTGATTTCTTGCTGTGTCTCTTTTTTCTCTATTCTGTTGTTTTTCACTGAAACTTCCGCCTTCGTGCTCTCTTCAATTCCTTTTTTCTTTTTTCTTGTGCGTTGCTTCCGAACTACGGTGGCGACATAAAAGGAAGGAGAAGAGAAGAGTGAAGTGAAACGAGCCGAGTGCTTTTGTGTCATGAAAAATAGCGAAATACGGCCACCCACACCTTTGGGAAAGGATGCTACGTGCATTTCTTTTTTCTCCAATTGTGTGCGCCACCTTAAAAGAACACGGCAAATGAAAAACAACGTTGTTTTGCAGTTCATGGTGAAAAATAGGTGCTGAAAAAGGGCTGTCTTCGCGCGAGTCCGTGTGGTGACAACAGCGAAAGAGATCTATAGGTGAAAGCCGTTCATAGCTGTTGTAGAGTGGTTTTTTTTTTTTTCATCAGTGCAGTTGGGTTTTGCTCATAGATCAGGGGCGGCGTTGTTGAGGAGGCACAAATGTAGCTACGGAGCACCAGGAAACTGATCACACATACCTTTCTAGGAAATAACCTGGCAGATGGCCTTTCAAGAGGCTCGTTAGTGATCTGCTAATGCTTGAGCACACCCACACCGTAAATCTTGATCCACTGCCGCAGACATTTGTTGTCGACAAAAAACACTTTTATTGGAACACTTAGCTTTGCCGTTTTGTTTTTCTTTCTTCATTTTGACTGCTCTTAATCAGCTTTCCGTTTATCTAAAATTATCAAAACAGGGCTTTAGAGTTCTTCGTGCTTTTACATCCTCCGCGGCGACTGCGACGAGAAAATGCAAAGCTTTCAACCAACTCAACCCTATAAATTTTATAGTACTCTAAAAAGCAATCAATTTACATGAATAGCTCTGCGCTCAGATTTGCAGTAAACAAACGCTCTTTTTCCTTCTGCTTATATTATTCTGTCATTTTTTACTTTCCCTTTGCCTTTCCACCCCTCCTCGTCCTCGTTGCTAATTCTTCTCGGATCTGTTGAAAGCGAGCAAATAAGTCTCTGCTTTGCCGCGATACAAAACCAAATTTACAGACTACTAACTGTTAGCTACACTAGCATATTTCTTGCAATCAATCTTTCTTTCAACCATTATTAACAAACTCTAACGGATTCTACTGTTCTTCTTTTTGCTCAATAGAATCGTTGTTAGCACTCCTCTTCGTCGCTGTGCCTAATCGTAACTTTTCTTTTTTTTGAATAATTCTTTTCACGACCCTCACCTTCAAATTGATCATTGAAAGCCACTAAACCTAATTAGTGTTGTGAACGCTTTGCTTTATCCAATCTCGACCCTCTTTTGGCCCTCAACGCCAATTTTAATCATATTTTTTGTTTTTCCTGTAGACAAAGGTTTCTGGTTTTTCTCAACTCAGCGGTGCTTTTCGGTCTTCAAAAAGACAAACCCCGTTATTGCACTTGAGAGTCAGGGACACCGTTTCTCTGTCTCACGTCTTTTTTTTTTGGCTAATGGTGAGTGTCTGCGACTCAGTGAGCGCCGTGTTGCAAAGCAATTGACAAGCAGTTTTTGTTTGTTGCCTAGAGAAAAGGCTTCTTGACGCACACAAATTTAAGAACCCCCTCATCGCTCTTAATTTTTTTTTTCTGAGCATTCATTGCATTTTTGAGCTTTTTATTAATTGGTGCCACTCACTCCACACTCGTTTTCTGTTCGATTTCACATTGTTTAAGCGGCTGCTCGAATAGAATCGTGATTTCTTTCTCCATTTCTCGTGTTGAACTCTCTGTTCGGCCATAAACACGTTTGTTCCTTCATCCTTTTTTTTGCTTCTAAGAATTAAAAGCATTTTTCACTTTGCCTCTGGCTTCTTTTCAATCACAATTGACAGCAAACCATACTGCATTCTTTCTTGTGCTTCCGTTTTCTTGTTTTCTTTTTGTTTTCATTTACTGTTTTCTTTGAGTGCCAGAGCTCATAACAACAGTAAGTATATTTCTCCTTTCCCTTTTTTTTTTCTTAACATAACAGCTGCCTCAGATGTCTCTCAGTCCACCCCGCGATCTCGAGCAGGACATCGGGCAGGATCTCGACTACTCGCGCCGCGACGTCAACATCGACGCCGCCGCCACGGGCGACTCCCCTGCCTTTGGCGAGCGGGACGCCCCTGTTGGCGGTCCCGCCGCTCCGTCTCCCACTAACAATAAGAACAGCCATCTAAGGAAGACGAGCGGTCTGCCACGCGATGAGGGCACCCACGGTGGCGGTGGCGGTGGCGGAGCGGATATGCACGTCACCTTTGGCAACATCGACGAGGCCGACGGCGGCCCGGAACGGAAGCGCACCTTCTCTCAGCTGCGGGAGCAGCTCAACAGTGGAAGCTTCAACAACAACACGAGTCTCTACACAAACGGCAGCATCCTACGCACGATGAGTGGGCTGCAAAACCCAAACGCCACCGCCGCTACCGACAACGTCCCCGGCAGCTCGCCGCTGCAGATGCTGTACCAGAGCTTTGCAAACCCGATCAGCGACGAGCAGGCGATTGAAAACGCGGTGCGAGAGACGCTCGGGCAGGAGCCGATGTGGCGGTGGAACCCCGCCGATACGACCACCGCACCCCCGGTCACCGTGCACGACGGCGACGATGCAGCGCAGGCGATGGCGGCCCTCAGCACCGGAGACGAGCTGCGCGGCTGCACAGACCCCACCACCCACTACATTTTCCGCAACTGCATCCGGGCTCCGCGGGGTGAGCGGCCGCGACCCTACCTTTACACGGAGGACCCGGACAGTCTCGCGTTGGCGGCAGCAGCGCAGGCGGCCGTGCGGCACCGCCACCGCGGGCTGCACTCACCCGTGTCCAGCACGAGTGAGTCGGAGGAGGCTTTTTCGCACGAGCCGGCCGATTTTACAGGTTTGAAGGAGGCGGGTGACAAGGGCGATCGGAAGGGCCGCCCCAACGTGGACAGCAACAGCCACAACGACGGAGGGGAGGAGGAGGAGAAGGAGGGGGAGGGAGAGGGGAGAGAGGAGACGCCGCCACCCCCGCTGCTGGGCCGCAGTGCGAAGGCGCAAGCGGTGCGTCGAGAGGAAAAGGCGCGGCAAGGGCAAGGGCAGTCGGCGGCAGCCGACGTAATCAAGAGCAAGAGCGAGAATCAGAAAACTAGCACCGTGGACGGCGCACACGTGCCGTCGTGTAATGAGGACCCAACGTCGTCGTCGTCGTCGTCGAACACCACGCAGACGCAGCCGCACGCATCGCACGAGCCGGCGGGCGTGTCGGTGTCCACCGCAGGCACGACGACGGCCGCCAAGTCCCCTCCGTCCCCACCACCGGAGCCCCTGTCGGCGATGGAGGAGGTGCCGATGGACCCGGCCAACAAGATCAACAGCACCTACCTCTGCACGGGCGCCTTCCACGCCGAGCCAATCTCCGAGGCGGACATCGGAAAGGAGGAGTTGATCATCGACACCTTCAACGCGCTGCCGTCCGAGCAGCGGCGGATGGAGATACTGGAGGCGTTTTACGTGGCACACATGCAGCCGTACGAGCAGAACGCCTCGTACACGGCGGATGACTGGGATGACATGACAGAAACGAAAGTGCACCGCTGGTTTGCCGTGGAATTCGACCAGCGGCGCGGGTGCTTCTTCGTGACGCTCTTCAAGCGTCGTGTCCGCATCTTTCTCTTCTCCTTCCTCTTCCGCGCCTTCTGCCTCTTTCTGTTCTGGGTGATTATGTTCTGTCTCGTGCCGAAAAACTGGTTCTACCCCGGTGGGCTGTACTTCGACACCATCGACACCATCGTCTTCGCAGGCATTGCCGGCACGCTGGTCGCGCGCATCTTGTCCATTCCCTCCATTGTCGGTGTGATCTGGGCGGGTATTTTGTGGAACAACGTGCCCTACACCGGGCGGCTCACAAAAGGCATTACGATGGACATGCGACAGTTTATTAGCATGTTCGGCCTCACCATCGGACTCATTCGTGCCGGGCTCTCCCTCAACGTGATTCGCTTCAAGCAGAAGTTCAAGCACTACATCGTCTTCAGTTTAGTGCCCATGGCGGCGGAGATGGTGGTGCATGGGGTGTGCTGCAAGTACATCTACAAGTACCCCAACTTCCGCTGGGCCTTTGCGGAGGGCTTCTTGCTCTCCTCCATCGCCCCCAGCGTGGTGGTGCCGGTCATCATCGCTTTTCAGCGCCGCGGCTACGGCGTGCGGGATGGGCCGTCGATGATGATGCTCTGCTCCATCGCCGTCGACACGGCGGTGTGCGTGTGGGGCGTGGAGTTTCTCCTCTCCCTCGAATTCCACAAGATGAGCACGTCGCTGCTGATCGTGCTGGCCCCAATCCAGGTCGTCGTCGGCCTCGTTGGCGGTGTTATTCTTGGTGCGCTGGTCTTCGTCGCGACGTTCTACATTCTCTTCATGGAGGGAGAGCGGCTGCCGTCCGTGCGCAGTGATCGCATGCTCACCCTGCGCCACTCCGTCCACGTCCGCTATATCTCCATTTTCTTTATGGTCATCGTCGCCTTCTCCGCCATCGCGATCGGCAAGCGCTTCTCCGTGCTCGGCGGGTCCGCCATCGGCGTCGTGACGATTGCAGGCACCTTCAACTACCTCTGCGTCCGCGGTGGCACGGCGGACCATCTGCGGGTGAAAGCAGACATGGCGCAGACACTGACGACGGTGTGGGACTACATCGCCATGCCCTCCCTCTTCGGCCTCTCCGGTGCCGCCGTCAACGTGCACGAGCTCTTTTCGCGCTCGTTTATCGGACAGGCGTTCGGCCTCGTCTTCATTGGCATCGGCACGCGCAGCCTCTTCGCCATGCTCTGCCCTCTCATCACGCGGCTCGGTCTGTCGTGGCCGGAGATTCTCTTCTGCGGCCTTGGGTGGATTGGTAAAGGGTCTGTTCAGGGCTCCCTTGGCTCCCTCGCGCAGACTTACGCGACGGCGGAGCTGGCAGCCGCGACGACGGCGGAGGCGAAGGCCGTCGCAAATGAGCGCATCGAGTTTGGTCGGAAGATGAAGAATACCGCCGTGCTCGGCATCTTGGTGGCATGTCCGTTGTGCTCTATCTTTCTCACTCGTTTTACGGCTCGCCTACTGAAGCCAAACACGTAGGCGGGACGCGCTGATGCGAAAAACAACAACAAGCGTGCATAAAACTGCTGCATACCGTTAATTTTCCCTTTTCCTTCAAATGCAATTTGCAAACACACATTCACACATACAAAACTGCTTCTTAATTTTTTTTTTTTTTACTCCCCTTGTTCCCTCTTTTCAGCTATTTTAACAACAACAAATAAATCTATCGTTACGGCTTCTTTAGTATCTTTTCTTATTTGCGCCGAAGCGCGTCTTTTTTATTTTCCCCACGTTGATCTTGCCAAACACTACTGCACAAGAACTCTCCGCATAAATACTCAATGTTGTCTTCTGATTGTTTTGTGTGTTTTTTAAAGGAGAAATTGACAAATGAAAAATTAAGAAGAAGGAGATTGAGCAGACGGGTTCAATGCTAGAACCAAAAAAATGGATGCAACAAGCCAGTAGTTGTGCACCGAAACGCACAAGAGGTTACAGTATGCTAGACCTGAAGCTTGATCCTGTTGTCTACTGCTTTTTCCTCTGTTATTTCCCTGTTTTTAAAAACTAACTTTTATTCTCTTATATTTTCTGTACATCGCTCTCCGTTTGCGTTTTGACTGCCTTAAGCTGAGAAGCAGTTTAAAATACTCCATCAACGGACCTTTTACTGTGCTTTATGAATGACGGGTAATTGTTAAGCTTCTTTTCTTTAAATTCAAAGTGTCTGGTTTTTTACTGTACATCTTTTCTCGCTTATTATACCGAATGCCTTTTTCCTTTCTCCTTTCCGCCAATCCGGTTACCCTAAACAGTTGCTGGCGCTGAAATAATAATACCTATTAAATATATACTTTCCGTGACGCTTCCGAACAGAGCGAACCAGGTATGCAGGGCCGATCCTCATGTCATTGTACAGAAAAAAAAAAAGAAACACCGTAAAAGAATCAGCATCCTCGTTGTTGACCTTCTTCAAATTGCTGTCAAATACTCAACACTCTTACCGGTGGTCCCAGAAAGCAAATACCATTACATGTATGTATTTTCTTCTTTTTCTTTTGCTCTCTTCTCACCTCACTCTGCCACTCTTGCCTTCTTTACTTTTTTCTCTCTATATTTAACAGTATTCGCCATATAAACATTTTAGCGCTGTTTTTCTTACAAAAATATACTTCAGCAGTAGAGTCGTTTGACTTATTGTTTGATCCTCCGAGAACGAGAGAGACACACAAACACACACAACGATAAAGCGAGTGCGATGTCCACCGCAGACGCGGATACGCAGCACGTGCAGCAGGACCCGCAGTGTCCACCGCAGCAGCAACCTACCGCCAAGGAACCAGAGGCGTGGGAGAAGAGTGCCTATTCGATCGAGGTGGGCGACCTCATCTTCCAAGGTGCAGAGTCGCGCGTGCATCAGTGCACCTTTTACGGAAAGCCCGCCGTGTACAAGCACCGCTTCGCGAAGCGTTACCGCAATGAGACGTTGGACTACCGGTTACGGTCGCAGCGCACGCGGCATGAGGCCCGTGCCCTCGAGCGCTGTGTAAAGAAGGGCATCCGTGCCCCTCGCCTGCTCGGGGTGGATTACATCCACACGTTTCTCGTCATGACGCACGAGGAGGGCCCGACGCTGAAGGAGGCGCTCGATCGCGAGCACGCGCGCGTGGTGGCCGCAGGGGCAAAGTCTGCCGACGTCGACGCCACCCCGTCGCCGGTGACGGCAGCACTGCTCCGCAGTATGGGCGTGGTGGTCGCGATGCTTCACAACGCAAACATGGTGCACGGAGATCTGACCACCTCCAACTTCATCTCCACCTTCGAGGCACCGTCGCCGCCACCGCCCACGGCAACACCCGTCGCCGCCGCAGCAGGAACTCCAGCTGGTGAGAAGACAGAAAAAACTTCTCACGCAGTGGCAAAGCAGAAGGGCAAAGCCCCCACGCCCGCCGGGTCTCTGTCTGCGAGCACAGCCGCACCGTCGTCCGTGGCCGCGTCGCTGCCCACCGCGCAAGACATCGTCGTGCTCGACTTCGGCCTCATCTCAGACAAGTTTAGCGCGGAGGAGCGGGCGGTGGACCTCTACGTGCTGGAGCGCGCCATCACCTCCACCCACCCCTACCTCGCTGCGTACGCGAGCGACACGATTTTGGATGGCTACCGCAGCGCCGCGGACCCGAAGAAGGGGGCGGAGACGCTGAAGCGACTGGAGGCGGTGCGAGCCCGTGGCCGCAAGCGCTCTATGGTGGGCTGAGGAAAGAAAAGGAGAATGATGTTTTTTTCTGTTGTCGAGGATGATTAGGCTGCTTTCGCTCTCTTAACATTTTGAGCGTGGTGCCACGCATTACTGAGTTTAAAAAAAGAGAACAAATGTTTGACAAACAATAAAATTGCATCTAGTCAGTGGCGCTGCGACGCCAGCCATGAAGTGCCGTCACGCCACCTTCCGTTGGATAAGCAGTCATTGGCGGAGGGGAAGCGTTCAGCCGCGCCAAAGAGATTGAATGTTATGTGATTCCGATCAATCGAGGACGCAAAGGAAAAAAAAAACTAAATTTTGAGTTTGAGTTTGAAAACGACTAAATTTAACTATTTTAATGGCCTACAAAACACTACTATGACGGTTTCCTCTCCTCTCCTTTTCTCCCTTTTTTCCCCTTTTCCTCCTTTACCGCTTCACAGCGTCTGCGCGGTTTTTCCTGGCGCATCTGCACAACTGCGCTAGAAATTAATACATAGAACGCAAAACGTACCTTCCGTTTTGTTTCTCATCGCTTTGACGCTTAGAAGAGAAGAAGCAGCACATCCACTCCTTAAGATAAATTGATTAGAACCACACCAAATAGTTTCATAGATACACTTCCACACCAGTTAAACATAGAACACACTCTGCAATAACTAAAATAAAGAGACTTGTACCCATTTTTTCTTTGCTTTCCGTTTGTCCCTTTCGGCAACATTACGCACGCAACCACTTGTGCAAGGTCGGTTCATCCAATCGATTGAGGTAAGCAGCGTTGCACATCAGCTGTCTTCGATTTTTAGAAGGTACACAGACGCGCACGAATCGCAATGCGGGCTTTGCAACCATCACCCACTCGGTCGTCGTTGCTGCGCGCACAGAGCAGCCAACAAAAAGTTACGAAAAGCCTTTCCCCACCGTCCTCCAGGTCACCAGCTCGCACCACGGCATCTCCAACGCGCGCGGCAGCAACGCCCTCCGCATCTACACCAACAGCATTCCGTTCCTCTGCGTTGGCCTCGCCCCCGCTGCCGCCCCCACGGCAGAGTTTGGTGTACGGCCCCCTGACGACGACGGCCGTCACCACAACCATCGTCCGCGCAGAAAGTCGCTCGCCGCACAAGGCAGCAGCAGCAGCACCCACTCCCGAAGCACAACCCGACATCCCGATGAAGGAAAGTGCGGCGCCGCGTGTGCCGTCTCACCAGAGGAGTGAGCAGCTACCGGTCTCGTTGTCGACGTCGTCGCCGTCCCCGCAGCGGCCGTCGCATCCACCCCTGCGCCACGCAACACCCACTAGTGACGAGCTGAGAGAACTGCGACAGACCCGCTCGCTTTTTCTCTGCGGCCGCGGCCTGCTCTCGCTGCGCCACATTCAGCACCTCCCGGAGATGTTGTCCCTGCGCTTCCTGAGCGTGCACATGAACGCGATCAAATCCCTCGAGGCGGGCTGCTTGAAGACATTGCGGCACCTGGTGGAGCTTGACCTCAGCGCGAACGAACTCCAGGACTTGCCGCCAGGCTGCTGGGCTGGTCTGAACCACCTGGAGCGTCTCAATCTGTCCAGTAACCTCCTCACCCGGCTAGGCCCTAACGCCTTTCGCGGTTTGGCCGCCCTTCAGTGGCTTTCCCTCGGCTTCAACAATTTGCAGGACATTTCCGGGCTCTGCTCCGTTCCGGCCACGGCGCCGCTGGCCTACGTCGACCTCTGCGGCAATCAAATTGCCACCGTTGAAGACGTTCTACAAGCCCTCAGCGTTCACCGTGAGCATGTGCAGGAGGTGCGTCTGGCTTCTCCCGCGGCTGTCAGCCCCGCAGAGGCGTCGGCGGTGTCGGATTCGATGAACCAGTCGTACTGGCAGGTTCAGGAGAACCCACTCTGCACGAGGAGCGACGGTGATGATGGTAGGAGTGTGGCGAGTAGTAGTGGAAATGTAGAAGCAAACGGAAAGGTGAACAGGCCTGGGCGTCGAGACTGTGATGTTGCTGACACTGCAGATTCTCCACCAGCCTACGTGCAGCAGCTCTTGGGGTACTTCCCGCACCTCTTGGTAGTCAACGGCGTCTCATACGGCGTCGATCCTCTCGAGATGCTCGCGTCACATCACGCACAAGACAATGCGCAGCAAGGAAAAGGAGAGAAGCCGCCTTACACTACTGAAGATAGAAAAGATGCTGAAGATCCGGTTTCTCCTTTAAATGAAAAAAGACATCAAGTGGAAGACAGAAATTTGGTAGACAGCAGCGCGGAGTTTGCGCGCTTGTTGGCGCAGCCGCTGCCTCGTCTGCGCAGCTCCTCGCCCTCCACCTCTTCCTCGCTTTCGTCGCCACACGTTTCGTCTGTGTCGTCCGCAGAGTCGGCCGCCTCAGCGCTGGCTGAGGACATCAGGACGGAGCCGCAACGGTCACGTCGGGCACACGGCCGATCTCATCGCCATCGCCGACAACGAAGAACACAGAGCACCGGCCAGCGCAGTCGCGGCCACAGCACAAAAGCAGCGAAAGAAAAGGACGGTGGTACTACCCTTCATACCTCGTTAGCGCCGGAAAGCAAAAAGGAGAAAAAGATTCTCTCTCACAAAGTAGCTTCCGCAAGGGTGCGGGCAACGACGCACGCCACACGACGTCGCGTCAGCACACCCGCGCCACGGCGTGCTGGGCTGCATCGCCGTCCTAGTCCGCGCTCCTCCTCCTCCGCTTCCGCGTCCACGTCGGTGCTGACCTCGTCGCAGCTCTCGCACGACGGCAGCTCCACCGCGTCTCCGTCCATCGTACTCCCGCAGCCCACGTCCTCCTCGCCGGGTGCACCGCAACATCCTCCCGCTGCGCTGTCCTCTGCGGACGACGGTGGCGCACCGCACGTGCGTCAGCTGCGTTACGACGCAGACGAGGACGTGCCAAGAGAAGGAAATGAAAAGGACGCAGGTGTTCACGAATTGTTGCCTACGCAAGACTCAAGGCCACTCATTACACCGCGAGCACGCACTCCGTCTCCGAGAGCGGATAGAGGGAAACAGCAACTGTCGAGCGATGGGTTGGAGAAAGCAAAATCGGCTGGCGACGTGAGCACGAATGTCGTTGCGGCGCAAACGC
Source organism: Crithidia mellificae (assembly GCA_002216565.1). Taxonomy (NCBI): domain Eukaryota; phylum Euglenozoa; class Kinetoplastea; order Trypanosomatida; family Trypanosomatidae; genus Crithidia; species Crithidia mellificae. The sequence continues at coordinate 5,577 of MDUD01006471.1, read as the reverse complement.
GATCGAACAGGCCAAGTGCACCGGGTCTTTCACCGTCCGGCATCACCGATGCCACCGAACGCACGCCGTCGCTGCCGAGCAGAGGAGACTTTACCCGTGACTGGAACGGTGGGCTAGACCCAGCAATCGACGACAGAGCTAGTGACGACGCTTTTTCTGTTGACATGAGCGAAGACGCAGGTGCGCTTTCGAGCGGCCCTATCGCCGCTGCGAGTCGCGACAGCCCACGTCAAGCGGCGCGTGGCGGTGCAGAGTCCACAGAAGCGGTCGGCGCACCGGGCAAAGAGCGTGCGTCCGCTGCCACCACCGCGGCGCAGCGGCTGCCTCACACCCCACGCCACCCATTATCCTCCTACCCGATCGTTTCCTCCACCTCACCGATTACCCTGCAGTGGAAGCCGAATCAGATCTCGCGTGGGACGAACACCACGACGGAGACAAGGGCGGACGTGGTAGAAGCTGCCGCGGCGGCCACCGCCGCCGCCGCCGCCGCACAAGGCGAGATGCAAGCTCGTCTTGAGCAACTTCAGGAAGAGCTCGCTCTGCGAAACACCACGGTGAGGGACCTGCGCCACCACCTCAACCTCACTCGCGGTCAATACGTTGCGGCGCAGCGAGAGGCGCAACAGCAACAGCAGCAGCTGCGCAGTCAGGTGGCCGCGCTGAAGGATGAGCTGGCCCGCCGGGGAGAGGAGGCGGCCATCGTGCAGCGTAAACAGCAGGCGCAGCTCAACCGAGCTGTAGACGCGGTGAAGGCGGAGTGGACGAAGCGAGTGGCGGCGTGCGAGCAGCACCACGACGCCGCGCAGGCTGCGGAGCGGGTGCGATGGGAAGCACAGCTGGCGGAGCTGGCGGAAGACAGAAGTCAGCTGCAGCAGACGTGTGCAGTCAAGACAGCGCAGCTGGGCACGCTGGAGCGCCAGGTGAGTGTGATGGAGACGGAGATGGCGAACCTGCGACGTCGCGCGGTGGCGCAGCGGCAGTTCACGGTAGCCCAGGCGAGGCTGGAGGTGGCCGAAGCTGAGGCACGCCAAGCGCTTACGGTGGCAGCGGTGCAGACGTGTGCGGAATGCCAGCGCGCTCTTTTCAAGGAGCATGTACAGTGGGAGACGCATGCCTTGCAGACGGCGCTGCAACAGCTGCAGGATGCACGCAGCACCGCAGAGCAGCAGCAGAGGGCGTTTGCGGTGCAGGCGGAAAGCTACGAGGCGGCGCTGCAGCACGCTTCTGATGAGCTCAAGCAGCTACGCGAGCTTCAGCAACAGCAGCAGCAACAGCATCAGAATTCTTTAAAAATTCAAACTCACTTGGAGGATCCACAACAATCGGCCCAATTCTCGAGTGCAGTAGTGCACCGCAACACCCCGAATGCACCGGCAGTGGATGCAGACGTGACCAGCGAGCAGTCACCCAGTCCCGGTGCGGGAGCAGACAGCGCTGCTCTCGTCTCCACGCCCACGCCGGTGGAAACGCCTCAGCTACCGTCGTGCACCGCCCTCACCGTCGTGGACGCCGCCGCTGCCACACACACGCCGACTCTGCGCGAGCCAGCACCCGGGCTGAATGACTCGACCACCTCCGTCTCCGTGTACTGGCGTGACACCTGTGTCCGCGCGGAGGCGCAGCTGAGGCGGGTTGAGGCCGCTTTGAAGGTTGCCACCACTACCCAGCAGTCGCTCGCGGAGGAGAACACCCGGCTGCTGCGCCGTGTTGCGTCGCTTGAGCAGGAGCAGACCGCCGCCAGCGAACGGCACACCGCGGCGACGGCGGTGGCGACGCAGGAGAAGGAAAACTTACTGCGGACCCTGCACACCCTGCGCACGGACATGGAGCGAAAAGACGGCGCGTTGGAGGAGCTGGAGGCGGAGGCGCGCGCGAAGCTGCAGGAGAAGCGGCGGCGCATCGCCGAGTTGGAGGCGGAGGTCGACGACCTCACCACGCAGCAAACCCGCACGACGGAGCTGAACGTGTCGTGTCGCACGCAGCTCGAGGCGGCGCAGAAAGAGCTGACGGCGGTGCAGCGGCAGCTGGAGGAGGAGCGGCAGCAGCACAGCGCGGCGCTGCAGGCGCAAGCGGCGCAGATGCCAGAGCGGGATCGACTGGCGCGAGAGATGTCCGAACTGCTTGCCACCCGCACCGCGCAGGCACACCAGCACGCGCTGGAGAAGAGGGCCCTCGTGCACGCCCTGACGATCGCGCGAGAGCAGCTGGTTCGGCTGCAGGAGGCGAACACGTACTTGTCCGGCGTGCAGGCAGGCGCGACGGAGAAGCTGGCGCGTCAGCAGGCGGAGCTCGAGGCGCTGCGTCAGCAACTGCGCGAAGTGCAGGAAGCCACACGTGCAAAACAACAGGCTACGCGTGAGATGCTGACACGACTTATGACGGTGGATGCACTTTAGCGGACAACGCATTGGTTTGGCCGGAAGCGGGTCTGCTGGCATTAATTTTTATTATTCTCATTGTTTCATTGCTTTCGAATACAGCGTTTTTTTTCCCTTTTTAACAAGAAAATGCAAAAGCAGTCCTCTTGTAGGAATATGTATGAAAAGAAAAGTAAGATTTTAATGTTGACGCCTGCTGAAGTGAGTGACAAAAGCTTTGCGTTCTGTATCACACACTGGACAAAAAACGGAAATAAAGAAAAAGTCCTTTTTTTTCTGGACATTCGTGCTTTTGTTTCACGTTCTCGCCAAATTTTTGTCATCGGCTGCTGCTTCATCTCTCACTTTTTCCTAATCCTTTAATCTGTGTGTCAATTCACCTCAAACCCCCATACACAAAAAAACCCCCTGTTTGTATTTTTATTCCATCCCTCTTCACTATTCAGCTAGTACCGCTGCACAGCATGAAGCGTCTCAGTACACACGGCGCCATCATTGCGGGTGCCGCCGTCGGCCTGTCCGCCCACGGCTGTTCCCGCACCTGCGAAGTTTCCACCCCCACCACCACCCCCGCCAGCTCTCTCGTCTCGGCCAAGCGTGGTCGCTTCTACAAGCCGCTCGTCAACCAAGGCATCAACCTGTGGCGCTTCCGCATGGGCCGCCTGCACAAGGGCTGGAATACGTGGGAGTACAACCACAGCGTCATCCCCGACCCTCGCCCGTTTCCGGAGCCGGCGGTGAACAACTACTACGGCCGCACACGGATCTGGAACCCGATCGCCGGCAAGATTGGCCTGGTAAACAAGAAGGCGGAAGAGTGGGGGTGGCCGCACCAGCGTCCCCCGCCGACGGGCCTGCGCCGCTCGCCGGAGCACTTTCCGTACTTCTTCGACCGTTACTTCCCCAACGTGGAGGTTCGCCTGGTCCTGGACAGCGTGCTGAACAATGAAACGACCCGTCCGGTCTTTCACATTCCGCAGGACATGTCGAAGCAGGAGCTGGTGAACTACCTCAAAAACATTTACAACATTGACAATGTGGTGCGGATCGGCGTGCGTAACGTGCGTGGTAAGCGCTTCAAGAACGAGGTGGGTCAGATTAAGGCAATGCCGGACTTCAAGGTTGCGGTGGTGGAGCTGGACGCACCGGTGTCAATTGAGTTCAAGCAGATCAAGGGCACCGAGGACACTCCCGACAACAAACCACAGGCTCAAATCTCGTAATACGAGTTTGCGCGTGCGTGTTCGTTTTCTCTGGTTGTGTGTGTAAGAGTGCTGCGTGTCCTTCTTACGCTCTTTGCCTTTTTGTTTTCTTTTCGCGTCGCCGTGCTGCCTTTTGGTGTCAGAGTGAATGTTGTTGCTGATGTCGTTGCTGTTTTTTAGTATCTCACAATCGTAAAGGTTAACATTAAAAGAGTGCAGGTACATTCCTTTGTACGTGTAGGACACGAAGGGAGGTCTCTGTCTCACATTCAGAGTATATTGCGAAAGGGATGTCAAATGACGTGCTCAATGCACGCGTATGATCCGAAAAAAAAATGGTCGATAGTGTCACGGTGCGGCGGTGTACGTATTTATTTGGAGGGGTTTTTGTTTTTGTGCGCATTTTGCCATCTATCCCCAAAAGTCGCAATGCCAGCTTCCGATCAACGCATACATTCTTCTCCTTTCAATCGTTCACTGTTGCCTTTATTTTTGCATTTTTGCCCATCATTAATCACAACCCACGTTTACCAGCAGTGGCGGAGGTTGTCTCTTTGCCTTTCTTTTTTTGGAATTTTTACGTTTTCCTTTTTGCGAAACTCTATTTTCCCTCCTTTTTATTATCAAATTTGTCCACTCCATCTTAGTATTTTGGCCATCAAAAAAAATGAAGATGAGCAATGCAACGCTGTGCCGGCGGTGCTTAATGGTGTACACGTCACTCGTGCTCGCCATCACGTCCGCCTACCTCGTCGCGAAGTGGGGTGTGCACACAAGCTACATTACCATGCGTGAGGACCTGATGTCGCATCAGAACGGCGAGGGAGACTTGGAGGGGTTAGCGTTCACCGAGTCGGGCGGCGCCGAGTATCTGCTCGTTCTTCTGTACTTTATTCTCCACGCCGTCACACTCGTGCTCCTCCTCTGCGGCCGTCAACGCAACATCGTAATGGGCGTCGCCTGCGCTCTGCTGCTCACCAGCTCCATGCTGTACATTCTCTTCTACGGCTGCCTGTGGCTGCAGGCACGGATGGAGACGTACAACGCCCTGCCCCTGTCCGGGGAGTCGCCGCCGCAGAAGCAGGCGCAGGCCGGGCCGTACAAGCTGACCGCGCAAGATGTTGACCGCACCATCGCGTCAGGCAGCGCGGGGGCCGAGGCGGTGGTGGCGAAGGCGCCGCCAGGGCAGGAGTTCGATCAGGGCACCTGCGGTGGTAATGGTGGTGGCGTGCTGCACACCGGCGATGCGCTGTCCTACTCTGATCTGGGCTGGACGGTGCTGGAGACGTTAGTCGACGTCATGTCCGCCATCGTGAACGGCCCAGAGGAGGAAGGGGAGAAGGGCAGCGGTGGCCCGGCGGCGCAGCGCTACCACCCGGACGGCGTCCCGCTGGCTCCGACTTCCGCGTTCTCCTCCATCCGCCGCCCGAGCCTGCTCGCGATGAGCGTCGTGGGCTTTGTTCTCTCTCTGTGGGGCGTCAACACGTTCGACATGAGCCCGGATGGGGTGGCGCGGGCGGCCAACCCGGGGCTGACGGCGTCCGCGCTCTCGCAGCTCTCCGCCACCGCTCCTGCGTCCTCCTCCACGGCCGCGGCAGCGACGACGGCAGCAGCGCGCGAGGAGCGGCGTCGTGCGCGGGCGGCAGCGGCGCTGCAGGAGGCGACCTCCGCGCCCGCAACCGGCTCCGCTGCTACAGCCGCCGCGAAGGAGGCGAAGAAGAACCAGTAGAGAAGGAGGGCTATGCCACTTGCGTGAAAAGTTGGAGACGAAGGAACAACTTGGTCCTCTTTTTGCGCGAAAAGAGAGTCTGTGCAGGTGTATTTGCTATTCGCTTCCCCCGCCTCTTCGCTCCAGTAGGTGCGTTTTGATTGCTTTATACGTTACGTTACACCAAAGTTGCTTTTTTGTGTGTGTGAATTTGTGGCCCGGTACCTCCATTTGTGGTCATCAACTATTGCTCTTGTTCGCAGTGATCGAACAGTACAAAAAAAAA
>MDUD01006468.1:0-10829 GCA_002216565.1 Crithidia mellificae | reverse complement strand
GAGCAGCGGAAGAAGCGCGGGACCGCGGCCGAGCCGGGCGAGCCGCACGACGCGACAGACTCCGCAGCAGAGGCGAAGACGAAGGCGAAGAAGGAAAAGAGGTCTCACCACAAGAAGCATCACCACCACCACCACCACCATACGGAGCAGCAACAGCAGCCGCAAGATAACCGGGGCGTCCCGCAGCGGCGCGACAGCAGGATGTCCAGGCACACCGACGTCGTCACCACAACAGGCTTCACCCACTCCCGTGTGGGCAGCGCGGTGGGCCTGCCACCGGTCTCCAGCTTAATCTCCCTCTCCAACATCTCCGCCGGCAACTTTGTCGAAATCCCTTACGCCGTCCCGGCAGGGCCGGAGCGCGACGGCTACGAGCCGTACAGCCAGAGTACCGCACCAGACCGTTACCGCTCGACGAACGACATCCTCGGGGCGGCGAACGACAATGAGCCGATCACGGCGGCAAGCTCGGCCGCGCTGGCCGGTCGCGCCGCCCACGCCCGCAGTGTGAGCAGCGCCTCGCTCGCCGCCACGCCGACGCCGCCGCCACCGCTGCAGCACGCGCAGTCGCAGCAGCTTGTACCGCCGATGATCGGCACCCCGCACCTCCAAACGAACCCGCAGAAGCTGCACGGCCGCACGAGCAGTGCGAGCTGGTATCAGAACCGCTACTTCAACCGTGTCATGCACAGCCGCAACTTTAGCCTCAACTCGAATATGAGTCCGCGGCTGCGGGTGGCGAGCAGCGGAGGGGCCGGGTCGCCGCGGACGCAGATGAACACCCGCATGCTGCGCAATGGTGTGTCGGCCAGCACGGCGGAGGGGGCGAACAACATGGCCGCCGGTCAGATCCCCGGCGGTCTGGAGGCGTTCATCGACCGCACGAAGATCTACGAAGGCCAGTCGCTGGACGAGATCGCACTGGTGAACGCGGCCCGCGAGAACGGCTTCTCCCTCTTCGAGCGCACGGCAAAGCAGATGTACGTCAAGGCGCTCGGCCGTGTTATGTGTTACGACATCATCGCCGAGCTCGAGTTCACGCCGCAGCGGAAGCTGATGAGCATCTTGCTGCAGCGTCGCCCGGACCTGGACTCGGAAGGGGCCGCCACCTCCGCCGCCGCCGGCACCAGCGCGCACTACCACCGCAAGACAGAGCAGGACCTTGCCGCGGCACAGCAGGCGGCCGCCGACGCCGCCGCTCTTCTCTTCAGCGGCACCAACCAGGCGGTCAACGAGGCGAACAGTTTCACCTTCAACAACAACAATAACGGCTCTTCGGCGTACTTTCAACCTGTTGGGTCGCGCAGCTACACCGGCTACGACGCCGCGCAGTCTCGCACCGCCCATCACCCCTTCACGCCGGACACCAACGCTCTTGCGGTGTCGTCGACAAACGACCTGGAAGGCGCGGACTTCTCCTACTCCGCCACCGCCGCCGCCCTTGCGGGTGGCCGCCGCCTCCCCGCCGGCGTCAACTCGCTGCCACCAAGCCCGACTCGTGGCTACGGCAATAGCAGCAGCAGCGCCGCCGCCGCCGCCGCCTTCCAGCACGCGCGCAGCGGGAGTGTCTTTAACATGTCCCCTCCGCTGCTGCAGCTTCAGTCCTCCATTGGCGAGGCAGCGGCACTGCGGAATGCCAACAACACGAACACGAACCCCAGCCCCGGCCCGGGTCCGGCGGACGCGCACAAGTACCTGCTGCTCGTGAAGGGCGCGGACAGCAGCATGATGGAGATTGTAAACATGCAGAAGAAGGCAAATGCGCGGGTGAAGGAGAAGATGCTGTCGGAGCTGGACGCGATGGCACAGCTGGGTCTGCGCACGCTCGTGCTCGGCCAGCGCTACCTCAGCGAGGAGGAGGTGCTCGCCTGGCTGCCCGTCTTCAACGAGGCGCAGTGTGCGATGCAGGACCGAAACGAGAAGCTGCATCAGGCGTACGCGTTGCTGGAGAAGGACGTCGACATTGTCGGTACCACCGCAGTCGAGGACAAGCTCCAAGACGAGGTCCCGCAGACCCTCGAGTTCTGCATCCAAGCCTCCATCGTGGTGTGGATGCTCACGGGCGACAAGCGCGAGACCGCCGTCACGATCGCCCACACGAGCGGGCTGGTGAGTCAAGACTACACGGACTACGTCTGCCACCTCGACGTGTCGGACATCGTCGAGGAGGAGACGCTGCTGAAGCAGCAGCAGCAGTACGAGGAGCGGGCGCGCGCGAAGAAGGCCAACGGCGAGGCCGCCGGCGACAGCAGCAGCAGCAGCAGCAACAACGACGACGACGATAGCGAGGACGAGGGGCACGGCGAGCGTGGCGAGGGCGATGGCGCGGACGGGGCGACTGGGTTGCCTGACAAGGCAGGTCGGCCGCTGAGCGAGAACCAGAACAACAACAGCAGCAACGGGCATCCGATGGCCAACAGCGCCTCGCGCTCGATGGAAATTTCGTCGGCGACGCAGCCACTGCCGGGCCTCTCGTCCGGCACCCGCTCCCCAGGCCCGCAGAGCGCGCGCACGGTCGCCGGCGACGTGGACGGCAGCCGCCACCACGCCCGCAAGACGGTCGACCCGAGCGTGCTGGCAAGCGGCGAGGGCGACGCGAAGACGGACACGACCACCACCAACACCGCAGCGGCGCAGAAGTCCGGCGTTGCGGCGGCTTCGCAGCCGTCGAGTGCAGAGTCCTTCATGGCGCGCAAGGTGGCCCGCATCGAGGCGCAGCTCCTCGCCGCAGAGGAGAAGTGCGAGGAGGGCGACGAGGTCTTCGGCACCCACACCGTCGTCGTCGTGGTCGATGGCAAGACGCTCGATTTCATCTTCCAGGACAACGCGCGCGCCCACCGCTTCTTCATGCTCGGCAGCCGCTGCCGCAGTGCCGTGTGCTGCCGCATGACCCCGCTGCAGAAGGCAAAGATTGTGCGCATGTTCAAGCGTAACATGAACGCCGTGGCCCTCGCGATCGGCGACGGGGCTAACGATGTGTCGATGATTCAGGAGAGCAGTATCGGTGTGGGCATTATGGGGCTGGAGGGGTCGCAGGCGGAGCTGGCCAGCGACTACGCCATCCCGAAGTTTCGCTTCCTGAAGCGACTCCTCTTCGTGCACGGCCGCTTCTCCGTCTTCCGCGAGGCTCACTGCATTGTCTACTCGCTCTATAAAAACGTCATTGTGACGGTGGGCATGATCGCGTACCAGTTCTACGCGTGCTACTCTGGCATGTCGCTGATGGACTCGTGGCTGTTGGCGATGTTCAGCATCTTCTTCTGCTCCCTGCAGCCGCTTATGATCGGCATCTTGGATAAAGACGTCGAGGATGAGCTGGCGGAGTCGCTGCCGAAGCTGTACCCGCCCTTGTCACGCGAGTTCATGTACTTCTCCTTCCCTTACATCGCGAAGTGGCTGATCGACGGCATGATCGAGGGTCTCATCTTTTTCTTTGTCCTGATGTACACCGTAGGTTGGCAGGACAACCTGTACCCGCACATGACCCCCGCCATCGAGGACTACGGCACCACCTTTTTCACGATGCTGGTCTTCGTGGCGGACTTCCGCGTCGGCACGCTGGTGACGTACTACATGATCCTCTTCGCCCTCGCCGTGTCGCTGGAGATTATCTTCGTTCCGATCATCGAGCTTGTCTACTCGGCAATGAACAACCTTGCCGGCAGCAACTGGTGTGTGAAGATGGCAAACGAAATCTACGCCACCTCCGGCAAGTTCTGGATGATGCTCTTCTTCGCGTGTGGTGTGCTGGTGGTCGTGACGATGGCGTCCAACATGTACATCCAGCTCTTCTACCCGTGGCAGAACGCCGGGTTCGCGATGCGGGCGGCCCGTGCCTCAAGTCATCGCGTGCCGTACGAGCGCATGAAGAAGGAGCTCAAGGCGGAGTACGCGAACTTGCTGGCCCGCTACGAAGTCTTGCGACAGCAACAGCTCGACGCAGCCGCGGCAGCGGAGGGTCAGGTGGATGAAGAAGGCCACCCAAGAGAAGCCGCCGGCTTAGCTGGCGGGGAAGAGGCGGCGAAGCCGTCTGCGTAAGCAAACACTCGCACATGTGCTACCTCTGCACCTACAAGCTCGCTTTTTTTTTTTTTCGTTGTGAGAGAGTAGAGTATTTCTCTTTTCTAATCACCAGTCGCTTTGTTCGCGTAGTATTTCAGCTGATTTTGCCTTTTTTTGCGTTTTGATCTTTCCGTCGAGCATCCATGCCTTCTTCTACTTTTTTTTTTAACTTACTTGCCAACTAATGTAATTAAAACTTAAGCTTTTTTTTAAACCCTTGGTCTTCTTTTCTTTTTCTCGTCAGCGCTAACTTCTTAATAATAAGAAAAACGGAAAGTTTGAGATTCCACTCTGTCTTGCCCTTGTTGATATTCCGCCGTGCTAATTCTGATTTGACTCGACTAATTTCGTAAGGTTTGTCTTTTTTCCTCCTTCCTCTTTTAGGTTGTAACTCTTTTTATTATCTTTTTGTTCTTTTTGTTTTGTTTTTCGAGTGTCCTGTACTTCCATCCCCTTTCTCGCGCTCTTTTTTGCTTCTTGTAGCGACACACACACAAAAGAGAGAAAAAAGAAAATTGTCTTTATCCTTCTTTTTCAGCTTCGCAAGTCCACGTGTTACAATAAACATGTGTGTGAGCGAGCATATTGAGACAAACAGCAAATAATGATAATGGTCCATCAACGTCCTATTTCTTTTTTTCCCGCTTTCCCTTTTCACTGTATTCCTCGCGTGTGTGCTTTTTGTTTTTCGTTTTTCATTTCATAGGTTAAGCTGATGCTCTCTTTCACCTTCTCTCTTCTTCTTTTTAGGCTGTTACGTCTGCTTTACTTTTGAACCCGGCAAATGCGCTACAATAAGTCTCTTCTCTGTTCCGTCGCCTGTCTTCCTTTTTTTTTCTCTCACTGGCACACAAGATGCCGTGTCTTTATCCTGAGCTTACATCTTATATTGGCTACTTGCGCACTCAACTCAGGAGAATCACCGATCGTTGATTCCCTTGTCTCTCTAAACTTCTCTCGAAATAGCAGAGGTTTTTTTTTCTGTATTTTGAAATGGTGTTGTAGCTGCAAACGAGTACTTAAAAAAAAAATAGGACCAGAAAATGTCACACAAAAAAACTGAACGACAATGTTTCGGCCGAAGCTGTTAGATGAAACACAAAATTGTAGGCAGTCGGAGGGAGGATACACCTGAAGCTGTTAGTTGCGTCGTATTAAAATGGCGGATAGTTGTTGCTTTAGCAGGCACCCAGTAGGACAAAAAAGAAAAAGGGACGGTGGTAAGGGGTAAAAAAAAATCACATTAAAGCGATGTCTATCCAATCTCCTTTTCTCCTGTCTTTCTTTTATTCTTATTTTAAAACAATGGCTTAATTTCGATGCCTTTGTGCTTGGGCTGTAATTCGCTGCTGTACCAAATTATGAAGCATCATCAGAGGAAAAGCATCCAGAGAGCGCTTTACTACATTCTTATCCAGCACAGCAGCAGTGTGCCCACCTTGCTCCTCTCGCTTTGTGTGTGCCTTACAGTTCAAAAACACACACAAAAAGGGAGTTGACGCTAAATCTACGTCTAGGTCCACTGTTTCTCAGACCCAACACACGCACGATCGTCGCAGGAGACATTGCTCCATTTCGTTTACTTCCCTTGCCGTTTACAGAAGTAGCTCTTCCACGTCTCGATAACGTGAGCTCACCGCCAGTTTCAATACGTTTGTGTGAGTTTTTCGTGCGGTAGCAGAGCTCCTTCAACCTTTTCGTCATTTTCTTGAATTTGTACCATCAAATTTCATTTCACCTTTTTATTTTTTGTATTACTAGATTGTCCTCTTCACTTTTGTACCATTATTTGCTCTCGAAATTCTTTTTTTCCTGCCTCCTCTTCTCCTCCAATTCTTTTTATCTCGAAAAGAAGTTTTTCAACTTCGGCCTTTCTTGCTTCTTTCTATTCCTTCTCTTGCCACCTCTTTTCTAGTTGATTCGTCTATCTCGTTTTTTTCCAAGTTTCCCTCCTCATTTGTTAGAAGGTCCCGCTCTCTAGTCGACCCTTTCCTTAACCTCTTTTTATCACTTGTTTTACGTTCTTAAGTTTAACAGCGCGGCGGGAAAAAAAGAAGAGAGGCGTTCGTTCCCTTTTCTACCAGAAAAAAAAGCAGATTAAAGAAAATACGCTAGCAGATGTTTCGATCTTTCTTTCGCCCATCCAGCGTGCTGCGCTCGTCGTCACTCCTCACCGGAGCGGCCGGCTCCGCCGCGGCCCATCAGCACAGCACTGAGGCCGATGCCTCGACGGCAGCGGCCTTGTGGCACCACGCCCTGTCTTCTGACAGCAGCAGCAGCGGCAGCAGCAGCACGAGAGGTCACAGCAGCGGCAGTACGTCTATCCATCACCAGCACTCCAGTCAGAGCCTGCGCGATGAGGACACGGAGGCGGCGCAGCTGAGCCATCACACCGCCCTCGCTTTGATGCACAACGACGAAGGTCAGGGGAGCGGCAGCAGCAGCAGCGGCGGCGGCTACGTCGGCTTCAGCGGCGGCTTCGGGCCTCGACACCTCGCCGAGGTGGCGGTGGTGCCGGCGGACGAACTCGACGCCACCCCACGCGGCAACGACGGCATCGGCGGTGCACGTGCGGGCTTGACCGTCGGAAGAGGAACGGCCGCTGTCACCTCCACCTCCACCTCCACCGCTGCTGCTGCTGCTCACCGTCCCGTCATCACGAAGGCGCGTCGAATTCGCCTTGCCGCGGCGGCCTCGCAAGCAGCTGAAGTCCTGCAGGCCGTCTCCACGCCCGCCACGGCCCTCCTGCACAGTCAACGCGTGCAGCAGCTGCAGGCGGAGGAGGCGCTGCTGAACGCCTCCCTGCAGCGCCTCAAGGCGGAGCGCGACCTCGCCAAGGTGCGACACACCTACGACGAGGAGCTGCACAACTTTCAGTCCGGCGTGGAGGCGCGGGAGCGGGCGGTGCTGCAGGCCGCGGCGTCCAGTACCACATCAACAGCAACAGCAGCAACAGCAGCAGCGACTGGGAAAGGAAGGAGGTGGAGGCGGAGCGGCGGGTTGACGAAGAAGTCGTCTCCGTCCCCTGCAGCTGGGAGTGCGGCACTGATCATGAAGCCCGACCCCGTCGTGAGTTATTCGCAGGAGAGCGGCGGCGGCTGGGGGGAGGCCGAGCTGGGAGAGGGCGATCTTCTCGGGCTGACCGCCACCGCAGACGCCGAAGCCGCCGCGGCCGCCGAGGCCGCATCGAAGCCGAAGCAGCAGAATAACACGAAGAATAAGTCGAAACATTCCACCCACACGGGCGTGGTGGCTGTGAAGGTGACGGCGGCACGTGCGAAGCTGCAGCGGAGCCGTGCAGCCAAGACGGCTTCGTCTGCTGTCCCTCTGGTGCCTGCCCCTACTGCGAGAAGTCGTGGAGGCGCGACAAGGAGCAAGAAGGCTGCATCCATTGCCGCTGCCGCGCCTGCGATTTCTTCGACGAAGGCCGCGAAGGCAACGCATGCGAAGGCCCCGCTGCGCATGAAGCCGAAGGCAAAGAAAGGCACCGCAGCAGCAGCAGCGGCGGTGATCGCGCAGAAGCTCAAGAACGGGAAGGCAACTGCGAAGGCTAAAGTACCGGTCCGCGGTAAGGTGGTGGCTCCTCCGGCAAAGAGCAAGGGCAAGCCTTCGTCTGGCGCGGCAAAGACGAAAACACAGAGTCCCAAGAAGGCACCGGCAAAGCAGGCGAAGAAAAGCACTGCCAAGCCCGCTGTCGTGAAGCATCCGGCGAAGAAACCGGCAACGAAGCAGCCGGTGAAGTCGATTAAAACAAGTTCGGCGAAGTCCGGTAAGAAGCCGACTGCGGCGAAGAGCAAGCAGAGCAAGAAGTCAGGGAAGAAGTAGTGGAGTGTGCTATCAAGAGAAAGGGCGTGTCTAAGCTTCGTTTTCTTGCTCTAGCAATCATTTCCCTGTAATGAGTTACGAGAAAAAGTGTTTTTTTTTTTGCCAAGCATTAAAAAAGGCAGCACATGGCCAAGAGAACGGTTGCCATGAGATAGCACTTAACTACAGGCTTTATTTCTTCAATTTTTTCTTTTACAGTACTTTACCGCTTGTTTCAACACCTAGATCTTTCTTATTATTATTATTATTATTATTATTATTTTTTGCAGAAGTATACGTTACCACATAAGGCTGACTTTTGCATCTTGCGTCTCTGCTGTGCACTTCACCGACACAAACACCTATTTCAAGCTAGTGCGAAGTGATGAGCGCAAATGTAGCAAATGGTCGCCTTTTTTTTTTATTCTTCTATTCCAGTTCACTTCACTGTATTGTCCATCACTTTTTTTTTTCAATCTCAGACTTGCTCACTGTACAACATCCGCCACGCTTTCTTTAGAAACGAGATCAACAACAACAAAAATGTAGACAGCCAGTTTTAATCTTAATAAAGTATTGCCCTTGCATTGTGTTCAGATCAACATGGGTCATTTTTGTTCCAAAGATTGTTTAGCGTAGCGTATTTCAGGGGACACGTTGTGTGTGTGCGCGCGCGCATGTAAATGTGCTCTCAATTCCGTTGACAAGCAACCATCTGTTAAAGAGCAAATTGGTGCTTAGTGCATTTGTTTTATATTCTTTTCAGAGAGGCAGAGGTTGATAAGAATTATCAGCGTCAGTATGACTGCTGTGCTTCCCTCCGAGCAAAAAAATTATTTGTATTTCACAAAGTGCATTTTTCTACGCTGCTGAACGTGATGGTGAAGTACGGATCGATTTAAAACCCTAAGCTTCCGATGAGCCTCCAACTTCTTCTAATTTTCTTCCCGTAAATCTGTGTTTATCTCTCAAACACTAAGCACTCTTTGCACGTCCGTCGTTCTTTGCATAAGGCCTCTTTTATTTCTCCTTGTAAAACGCACAACAACAACAACAAAAAAAAAAGCATCCGTGCCTACACAACGCTACCCTTCTAGCATGTACGCATTTAGCCTTAAACCGACGGGGCGGAAGGTCGACCCCGACGCCGCCCCGCCACCGCCCACGCACACGATTCGCGCTCCGGCTGAACTCGCGCCGCCGCCGTCGCAGGACGATGTCGATGAGGAGGAAAACATCAACAGCGGCCACGCACAACGTCTCTCCCCCCTCCGCGCAGACTCATCCACCACCTCTACTTCCTCACCTCCTCCCCCTCAACAGGAGCAGCAGCAGTCGCAGCTGTCGTCATCCGCTGAACACGCGTCGGCGTCGCACCCACCCCTGCAGGTGCACAACGTGAGTGCCTACACCGACATGCGGGACGCGGCGGACTGGTCTGCGGTGGTGCAGCGCGAGAAGGCGGAGAAGCGGCAGCGCGCGCTCGCGGCGCACGACGCGGCCAAGAAGGAAGAACAGCGCCGCCGCGAAGCCGCCGAGGCGCAGAGCCGACGTGAAGTCCAGCGGCGCCGTGAGGAGCGCCAGCAGCACCGCGCCGCTCTGAAGGAGGCGGACGACATAGGCGACTTTCAGGACCGCAACACGCAGTTCCTGAAGAACCAGCAGCGGCTGATCGACTTGGGGCTCGGCGTGGCTGCCGCGGAGACGCAGCGCAAAGCCCGTGCTCGCGAAGAGATGTACAAAACCTGGACGACGACCCGCGCCGGCGCGACGGCCCCTCTTTACGAGAAGACGCGGAACGACACCACAACCCGCCGTGGCGGCGAGCAGTCGTGGGCGTCCACCGCGAACTCCTCTTCCCCTGCCCCCGGCTCCGCCCGTGCCGGGCCACCGACGGCAGCCCAAACCACAACAGGCACAACAGTACTAACAACAACAATGACAACAACAACACGGTCCACCTCACGTGCGGCGCCGTCGAGGGAGGCGGAGCTGCGGCAGGCCGCCGTGGCCACCGAGGACGCCTACGTGCAGCTCAGCCTCGCCTACCGCAACGAGGCGCTGCGCTCACGGGCGGCTGCCAGCATTCTTGCCGCAGCAGACACGCGGAAGGCAGGCCATGCGATGCCGCAGCCCAGCTCTCACACCCCTGCGTTGCTGTCGTCGTCGTCATCGACTTCCTTCCATGGCCCCGCGTCGCTCGCCCCGCTGCCGTTTCGCACCGCGCCGCCCATGTACAGTCACGACTCGACGCAGCACATGGGTCGGCACGCGAACGAGATTCCGATGACGTACATTCCAGCGTACTTCGAAGACGGAAAGGCGGCAGCAACAGGTCAGCATGAAGTGCGATCGGGTGGAACTGCCCTCCCAGCCACGACAGCGCCGCGACACGAGGAAGTGATGCCGCTGCCGCTGCGACCAGCACCGACTAGCCAAGCGGTGAGTGACACCTTGCGCGAGGTTTACTACCCTTGGGTGACCTTGGCGGACGGGCAGACGGGGTCTGGTCGGGGTGAGGGAGCCTCACGAACTGCTCACGCCCCACCACGGGAGACCTATCTGCCGGTGGAGCGCTGGGGCGCGGCAGATTTGAAGGCCTCCGTCTACGGCCACTACACCCATCCCGATGGCACGTTACAGGCACCGTGTGAGCGACGAATGGAGTTCGCGGCGGAGCTGAACTACACGACCATCCCACGCGACAACGCCACTGCGCTGACAAACGCGCCTGAAACAATTGAACCGTTTCGCTCGGGTAAACGTCAGGAGGTGTGGTTGTGAGCGTTGCAGTCGGGCTCTGCCGTTTTTGGGCGAGCGTGTCAAATCGATGTATTCCTGTTGTCTTCTAATAATATTTATTTTATTCCTGCTGCCGGTGTCACTTATCTCTTCAATATAATGTTTACTAGACTCAGATTCTTATCCTTTTCATTACTCACCTTGTACCAATTGTTTCTCAC
>MDUD01006454.1:0-10634 GCA_002216565.1 Crithidia mellificae | reverse complement strand
GCAATGGCGGTGAAGAAGGAGTTGACGGACCAGCCCAGGGCGTAGAGGGAAGACAGACGCTGGTACATGGCACCCGACAGACCGTAGCGACCGGTCAGCATGGGCTGGATGGAAAAGCGCATAAAGCCATGAGCCAAGCCTTTCGCAAAGACACGCTCGAGACCCACCGACGCCACAAGGCGTGGGCTGTACGCCTGCAGGACAAGGCCCAGCACCGGCACATCCTCCAGAAAGGGCAGGTAGTTAAAGAGTTTCTGCGACAACGGGTGCACGCCGGAGGAAGCCTCGAGCTCACCGTTCGACTTCACTTCAAGAAAGTCAATCTTGTGATCCGCCGGCGCCTCATTCTGAGCGTTCTCCTTCTTGTTCTGAGAAGGCATCGTTGTTAAAAAAGTGAAAGAACAGAGAGAGAAAGAGAGAGAAAGAAAAGAAGACAGATTTGTTCGCTCAAGTTGAAAACTAGAAATGAAAGTTGATTTTAATTGGGGTTATAAAAAAAAAATAAAGGAGAGGCGGGAATTGAAATGCACGATGCAATAGCGTCAAAATTTCAAGCTGTTATGGTGTCTGACGTGTGATACACGAGCACTTAAAAAAGAGAAAATGTTTGCTTATGTGTAAGGCTGTTGAGGCTTTAAATTGATCGGATACGCAAACGTTAAGAGAGTGTTAGACAAATATGTGAAAGCGCAAAAAGAAGAACAACCACAACGCACAGTTTAACATATAAAAAAGACAAGGTTTTGTTGTATGCGAAGAAAGAGGTGAGAGTTGAGGGAAAAGCAGAGAATTTGTAACAAGAAGAGAGAATTCATGTATGGCTGAGAGAGCACACACAAACACCCACACATGTATATATACAAATGCATCAAGACAAGTTTTATTATCTCAATAGAAAGTTTCTTTCAGACATTGAAAGAAAAAAGGTGCTTTTTCCTTCGTGTCTTCTTCTCCGCTCTCATCATGCGCAGCAACAACAACAACACACCTCTCACGTATAACCTTTACTTCTCAAGACAGCCTTCTGGGAATGCTCAGAGACGGTAGAATCCGAAAAGTAAATGCATCACTGTCTTTTTACCAAGGATCATGCTATTTGGATGCGTCAAACCTTGGGAGTTTATTTTTCTTTCAATTTGTCATTTGTCAAAACAAAAATGTTAATTGCAGAACGTGTTAAATGGTTGAAACATAGAAATTTGAAAAGAAAAGACACGAAAGGGGCAAAAAAAAGGTGTAGAGGAAGTGTGATAGACGCATGTGCAGATGTTTGTGTACCTGAACGGCGTAGCAGCTGACATGGAGTATCTAAACCTCTCCACAAAACAAGGAAAGAAAAGAGAAAAAGGAACCCTAGCGTGACATTGTCTGTTCTCCTTGCCTGCCACGCGCAAAACCGTCATTGTCGCTGCAATGTGGCTCCTTCTTAACTCTTTGTTCACGGCCAGTCACCAGTTTCCGCGGATTTCTATTTGATTGTCTGGCAAAACTCGAGAAAAACGGTTGTTTATGACGTCAATAGAACAGACAGAGTGCTGAGCCACTTTAAAAGAGCGTCGAGATCAGAAGCATAGCAGATGGAGTGAATAGATGCACACCGCTAGCTACCTCAGAACTCTTCAGAGCAAATTAGGGCGGTGGGTGTGCGAGGAGAAAAAGACTTTGATGGCAGTTTTTCTGACAGAGCTCAACGCTGTGTGGCTGAAGTACAGCTTGGAAAGCGTGGATAACTGAGATGTCAGCCGAGAACAGAAAAAGAAAGTTGAAAAAGCTGATGAGACAAAGAAGCACAATGAAAACAAGAAAAATGTTAACGTTGTTTGGCGCTGTTGAAAATGAGTAAACGAAATTCTGACTTAGAAAAAGGAAAAAAAGGTTTAATTGAAAAGAACATCTGCCGACGTTGGGTAGACAAACCCAAGTTTAAAACAGTTTGTTTTTACTTGAACCTTTTTTTTTTCTTAGCGAAAGAATGTGTGGAAGTACATTGAAACAAACAAAAAAGAGGGGAAAAACATCAGCTTCAGACTTGAAAATAGTTGAAAAGACACTGAACTGCCGCAAATTCTTTTTTTGTAACGAAAAGGAAGCTGTGCAGATGAAAAAAATCGAAAATTTAAAGAAGAAACAGCAAAAAAAAATGAACAGAAAAAAGTGTAGTAGAAAGGGGAAAAGAAATGGTCATCGCTGCCCGAGGGGGCAACCCGATGTTGCCACGTAAATTAGAATATTTAGAATCAAGAAATTTAAAATGCTTAGTGGGGAAAAAAAAGAAAGAAAAAAAGGGGGCTTTTACACTAAAAATGCTTTTGTTGTTTTTTGCGGAGAAGATCCAATAGTAATTGTCTTTAAAAAAAAGGGAGGGAAAAGATACAAATCAGAATGTATCTTGTTTTAACGCCTTCATCGAATGGTCTCTGGTAAGAGGAGAAATAGGGAGAGAAAAATCACTTTTACAAACAGTGGCTCTGCTGATAAGAGCAGAAAAAAAAAGCGAAAATACATTGGAGAGTCCGGTTAAAAGTTTTTTTTAAAAAAAAAAATAGATATGTATTTATCTTCATTTAAAAGAGTCCACGCAGCTGCTGACCTGCCGAAAACAGAATTTTAGTTTAACAGGTTGAGCATCTTCCCAATGGCGAGAAAAGGTCAAGAGAAAAGGCTAGTGAGCCACACTATGCAATGACGCACCGTGTCACACTTCCATCGAGACCGTAGATGTCAGTCTCCTAAATCCCGTTAACGACTTTGGTTTGCTGATGGAACTCACATACTTTAGACGCAGTTGAGCAAAATGACAAGGACGAATCTGCAAAAGCAAGATAAGTTAGGCAAGTGCAACACTCATGAACTAGTTTGCCTCTGCGCTACAGAACCTCCGTCCCAGCAAGAGCAAAAACTTGCCCATGCCGCGCTTAATGCGGCGCCTTGCGGTCGTGCTTTGGCGAGTCGGTGCCGCTCGTCTCCGAGTAGGTGAGGTCCTTGTTCGAAGGCAGCACAACCTCCTCCACCTCATTACCGCGCTCATCCAGCGTGGCCGACACGCGGGCACTCGGCAGCAGCAGGAAGGCCAGCGGCATAATAAGGAGTGGGGCCACCATGTGACCCGCAATGAGCAGCCACTGTGCGTTGTGGTAGTCACACTTGGCCTTCCCCTTCGATGTAATAGGCCAAATGGTCTCTAGCAGAATGTAGCCAATCGCCGTCGAGGTCGTCGAGCCGAGGTGCAGCACGGAGTCGAGTAGCGCGATCACCATCGACTCCGACCCGCGCGGCGCCACACGCGAGATCAACAGGAACATGGGCATGCGCAGAAGGTAGTCGACGACATCGTACAGCAAGGCGTCGCCGAAGATGTACATGGCGTGGTCGGGGATGCCGATGTGGGTGTTCCAGCGGTTGACGATAATGAGGTCGAAGATGGAGATGACGGGGTACATGATCGCGGCCACGCTCATGATGGCACGGTAGCTGTACTTTTGGCAGCAGTTGGAGAAGACGATGATGCCAAAGACACTGGAGATGTCACCGATGATGCCGGAAGTGATGTTGTAGAAGGTGTAGCTGAAGTGCGGGCCGTCTGCCAGGCAGGTCTTCTTCGCCACGTAGAACGTACTCAACACACCGGGCAGGTTCAGATACAGAATCTGGAAGAAGAAGATGAACGAGGCAGCCTTGGCCACCACGAGCGGCAGCGTCAGGTACGCACTGCCGCACACCACCACCGTCACCGCGATGGCGCAGTAGATCATGTCCCAGTGCGTGCCAAGGATGGTCACGACGGCCGTCACGACCACCGCAATTGTCAACACGCAGCAGTAGATGATCATCAGCCAATTGCGGGTCACCACTTCAAAGTTCATTTCAATCGCCCCCCACAGCACCGACTTCACCTCCGGCTCCACGAAGTCATCAAGGTCCTCCTCGTTCACCGGCTCGCTGTTCACCAGCGCCGCCTCCGCCGCCATCGCGTCCGGCTCAGAGCCGGAGGACTGCCGCTGCTGCTGCGCCGCCCGCTCCTCGCGCTTTCTCATCAGGAAGTCTGCCTGCGCATCTTCCAGTCGAGAAATACGGTTTGGCTTCTCGCCGAGAATGTTGAAGATGAACATGAAGCTGAGCGCAAAGAGGATCCCCGCGGCGATGTACACACCGACCTGGGTGATGTTGTTGTCAGAGAGTGGACCCTGCACGGAGGAGCCGATGATGGCCCCGATGTGCGACATGGCCCAGGCCCAGCTCACCATCGCCGCACCACTCGCCGGGTTGGCGCGGATGCGGCGGCTGTAGATGGCGGCAGCGAAGGTGTCGACGTTAGCCAGGAAGAGCGCCATGAGAAACATGAAGGCAGCGGCAGGCTGCGCGCTCGACTCTTTGCCCGGCAACAGCGCGTAGAGTAGGCCGAAAACACCTCCGCCAACGGAGCAGAGCACGCAGTACCACCGCTTCGTGTAGCCGAAGACGGCAAAGGTGTCGGCAAACGCGGTGAAGAAGGAGTTGACGGACCAGCCGAGCGTGTAGAGGGAGGAGAGGCGCTGATACATCGCAGCGGACAACCCATAACGTTCCGTCAGCATAGGCTGAATGGATTTGCGCATGAGGCTGTGGATCACTCCTTTTACGAAGACACGCTCAAGACCGATGGAGGCGACGAGGCCAGGGCTGTACGCCTTCAAGATGGGTCCGAGAATGGGAACGTGCTCGAGGCACGGCACGCGGTCAAAGAGCCTCTGTGACAAGGGATCGACGTCCATAATTTGTTCCGCTGGCATCAGCACCGCCTCCACCTCCGCCTCGGCAGTGGCGGTGTAAGTGTCTGGCTTTCCATCCGCTGCCTCCACGTCCTTCTGTGCCTTGTACACTGAGTGTGGCATAGCTGAAAGAAATGAAAAGTGCTGAGAAAGAGAGAGAAAGAGCCACTGCAGAAAAGAACGCGAGTGAGTCAAATTACCCAATTCGAGATGAGAGCCAGAAAAAAATATAGTACTTTTTAGTATACGTGGGAATTAATTCTGGTTAAAATTCAATGCTTTGGTTTAAATGCCTGCGTGCAAGAGTCAAAGAGGCAGAGACAAGCAGAATGGAAGAAACACGGAAGAAAAACGGCGTGTGAGTGTGTTTGTGTGTGTGGAAGGTAAGTGTGTGAGTTTGTCTGTGTACTGGAGATTTGTTGTCGCGAGGAACGCTGACAGAGGGTTTAAAAACTTAAAAATGTGTTTAGAAGTTAGTAACAAAAAAAGCTTTAAAAGTGTGCTTAAAAAAAATTAAAGATATATAAAAAAAAAAGCCCTTTCTTTTCTTTTACTCCAACAATACAGCAGGACGTGTCGAGTCAAGCGCATAGAAAAAGTATGTGTTTCACGGAAAGAAAGCAAGCATGTAGATTGGAGGCATAGAGAAGCAGTCGAAGTGGATATAAAAGTAATTGAAACTTAATGAAACAGTAGCCATCAGTATTCTGCATCCAATTTTTTTAATTTGAGAAACAAGTGCGCAAAACTTTTTGCAACGAAACGTTCTATCGAGCTTAGACTAAAGACACAGAATTTTCAGCTATTTTTTTTTTTGGAAAAGAAGAGCGGAAGGCAGCAAAATAGCTACGCTTTTCTTTGAACAAAGGCCGGCACGAGTCCCCCTGCCCAAAAAATAATGCTATGAATGCTAATCAATTCTGGTTCAGCCTGGTGGAAGTATACCTTATATTATATCTTTTTCTCTTAATTAACGCTGCTGTGGGCTTCCTGCATTTGGATTGCACAAGCAGAACATACCAGTGGGCTTTTGACAGAACGGAAAGAAAAGAAAAAATAAAGCAATGGATCACGTTGCAGAATGTTCGTGCTCAGTAACTCTTCGACACACCCGCTTCGGGTTCTACAAAAATAGATAAGCTAATGAAAAAAAAAATTTACAGTTGCCAGCAAAAAAAAAGTAAAGCAGAAAAAGAAAACAAAGGCACTCCGCTTTACAAAGCGGCGAAAGTGCGTCGTACGGAAATTACGTTTTAGGTAGAGAAACAGAAAAGATAACTTGTTGCCATGATGCTACAACAAAAACACTTGACAATGCTATACGCAATCGTTAACGGACTTCTTGAAGAAAAAAGAAACTGAGAAGAGAGGGTCATTTTGTTAAGGTTGTAACGTATGATGGAGAAAAGGCCTAGAAGATCCAACTAGCATTAAAAGAAGGAAAAAAAAATAACATATAAAAGCTGTTTTTTTAATGAAGCAAAGTGAGACGCAAAACTAGATTTGCGTTAAACAACAAAAAAAAAAATGAAAGAGACTTGGATCAGGATTCCAGAACTTTCCTCTTATGAGAGGGCTGTTCTGCCCGAAGCCAGGTACCTTCTTTTGACTGCAGCTCACGCGCTCAAACTCAAACTCTGAGAAGAAGACTTTTAAGTATACAACGTTTGCTAAACTAGTGCGGAAATTTCCATCTGAAGAGAGCGCCAAAGGATAAAGAATTGTTTTTGTCTTTATTGCAAATCAATGCGTACTTAATGGGGATTTCGGCGAACACATTCAGTACCAGAAAAAAAAAAGGGTGCGGCAGTTTGGTCTTACTTAGCGCATCAGCGACATCACGGGGAAAAAAGAGCAGATGAAAAGTTTACAAAAAAAAAAAAGGTTTTGTTAGGGCACACAATTCCTGCCAGTAGCGGGTGTCGAGTTGAAGATGCACCGCGACTTTACCCACATAGCAGCACAAAGCGGAAAGAAAGAAAGAAAGAAAGAGAAAGATAGAAGACCGAAAGCTTTCTTCATTTCGAGTCTGTAAAAAGTGGTTTGACACAACGTTAAAAAATAAAAGAAATTTACGACAATAATAATTAAAATAGGAAAAAAAAAACCGTTTCAACAAAAGCAAAAAGAGCAGCACGGCTTGCCGACGCTAAACGCCTTAATTTTCTTTTATTTTTATTGTTGGCGCCGCATTTTTTTTTTGCTCTTTGGCTTCTTACTTTTCCTCTCCGTTCTCGTCTATCGCGGCACTCAGGCGGGAGTACGGTAGGAGAAGAAAAGCCAGCGGGATGAGCAGCGCAGGCGTGCAGAAGTGGCCGGCGACCACCAACCACGGTGCGTTGCCGTACTCGCAGGTGCCGTGCACCTGAATCGGCCAAATCGTCTCCAGCAGCACGTGGGCGTAGGCGGCCGACAGGGAGGAGCCGAGGTTTGCCACACCGGCCATCAGTGCCAGCGCCATCGACTCCGACCCCCGCGGCGCCAGACGGGACATCAGCAGCATCGTTGGCGTGTTGAGCACCGTGTTGATCGCTTCAAAGCAGATGGTGTTGCCCAGGACAAACACGACGTGGTCGGGCAGGCCAAAGTACATGTTCCACCGCTTCAGAATGATAAAGTCGAAGAGGGAGATCAGCGGGATGAGAAACGCGGCGGCGCACATGATGCCGCGGTAGGTGAAGGGCTGGAGGTACTTGGCGAGCACCGCAACAGCGATGACGCCGCTCAGATTGCCAACGACGCCGTTCATAATGTTGAAGAAGGTGAAGGAGAAGTGTGGGCCGTGGGGCAGGCAGACGGGCTTCGCCAGGTAGAACGTCTTCAGCACACCGGGCATGTAGAGGTAGGTGGTGTTCTTCAGAAAGACAAAAATCATCACCTTTGCAACGGGCAGCGGCAGCGTCAGGAACGCAGCGGCGCAGATGCCGAGCGTGATGGCGATGCTCATGTACAACACGTCCCAGTGCGAGCCGACAATGACAACGGTGGCCGTCGTGACGACAGCCGCGGTGAGAACACAGCTAAAGACGATCATCAGCCAGCTGCGCTTCACCACTTCAAGGTTCAGCTCTACGGTGCCCCAGAGCACGCTAGGAACCTCTGGCGCCACAAACCCTTCACTCCCCACCTCGTCCTTGTCCGTGTCCGGCTCCTCCTCCTCCTCGTCGTCCTCCAACTCATTTGTCGGCTCGGTGTTGTTGATCAGCGAGATCTCCTGCGAACTGTTGTACGGGTCAGTGGCGTCTCGCCGCGCCTCCTCCTGCTGCTGCTGCTGCAGCTCCCTCTGCGCCTTCTTCTGAGCAGCGTACGCCGACTTGGCGTCCTCGACGCGGCACACGCGATTGGGCTGCTCGCCGAAGCTGTTGAAGACGAACATGAGGGTGAGCATGAACATGGTACCAGAGGTGATGTAGACGCCAATAAAAGGCATGTAGTTATCTGACAACGGACCCTGCGTGAAGGCGGCGATCATGGTGCCGAGGATATCCGCGACGAGAGCCCAGCTCACCATCGCCGCACCACACGCCGGCTTGCTTTTGATAATGCGTCCGTACAGGGCGGTGGAGGAGGTGTCGACGTTCGCGATGAAGACCGCGGTGAGAAACATGTACGTGCCGGCGCGCTCCACGCTTGTGGGCCGCCCGGGTAGCATGGCGTAGAGAAGGGCAAACACGCCGCCGGCGAGCGTGCTGAGAACGCAGAACCAGCGCTTTGTGTAGCCGAGCAGCGCAAAGGTGTCGGTGACCACCGTGAAGAAGGAGTTGAGGGACCAGCCCAGCGGGTAGAGAGGGGCGATGCGCTGACACATGGCACCACTGATCTGAAAGTGCGCAATCAACATCGGCTGAATAGAAAAGTTCATGAAGCCGTTTGCGAGTCCTTTTGCAAAAGTGCGCTCCAGGCACACAGAGGAGACAAGGCGGGGGCTGTAGGCCTTCAGCACGGAGCCCAGGACGGGAAGGTCACCCAGAAACGGCACGCTCTGGAGGAGCTTCCGCGAAAGGGGGTGCATGTCCGAGTCGGCGGCATCAGGGCTAACCTCGGGCTTCAGCTCCACGGCGTCAGAGCTGTCTTCGGCATTCTCCACCACCTCATCTGCGGAGGCGCGACGCGGCGTCATCGTGAAGAATCTTCCCAAATCTTGAGAGGAGAAGAAGCGTAGGCTTTTGTTTTTCTCGCCACTCTCGTGAAGCAATGCTCAAAATGACGGCCGCAGGAAAATGCTTTAGAACTGTGAAAAAAGAACTTGCAAGGTTGCAGTTAACTTACCGGAAGCAATGAAAAAATAGTTTAAAAGCTAAATTGAAAAAAGGGAGGGAAAGAAAGATGCCTTAGCAATCAGGGTTTAAGCAACGAATAACGTTCAATGCGTGTAAGCACTTGAAGCTGCAAGTGAGAAAGTGCAGAAAAAAAACCGCAAAGTAAAAAATAGAAGTGAGTAATCAGAAAGAAAGGGACAAAAGAATACAGAGAGAAGAAGAGAAGAGAGTATAGACTTTAAAAGGAGAAAAACAAAGCATTACAAAGTGAAAAAGGTTTGAACACTTCTCTTAGTAATATTGCAGAGAATCGAATATTACATTAGTCTTAAAAAAAAAAAGCGTGTCGCGAGGGTTTGCAAAAGTGTCGAAGCGACTGCAGGCAAACGTCTGCCCGTATTCAAACTAAACAAACGAAGCTGCACGTGAGAAGAAAAAGTTGAGGGCTAACGACTAACCTTCGCACTCTCGGCTGCATGTTTTTCATCCTCACACTCAAATGCGCCATTTGTCCTGACAGCGTAGTCTTTGACATGCGTAATATCTTCCCTGTTTTGTTGAGGTTTGTCTTTATATAAAAAGACCTTGGAAGAAGAAAGCAAACACAGAGTTGTCGTTGCTGTTTAAGTCGGCTTGTTATAAAAAGAAATCTGTATCTGAAAGAGCACGTCGCTTTATGTCTTTGTCTCATCGAAATAGGAAGGGAAATGGCCCGCTATTCCGAAAAAATGACAGAGGCCAGCGTACAGCAAACTCAGAAGACTCTTTTATGTTCAATCTTTGCTTGCTTAACTCTAATAAAAAGAAAAAAAAGGTAAAAGGAAGCATTAGAAGAAATGAAATTAGAGGCAGAAAAAAAAGAAAAAAGCAATTAAACAGCGGGAAGAGAAGATCACACAAATATTAGAAATAGCTTTAAAACTGGGACTAGAGAAAAAAAAAGTTTAACAATTAGATTACAGATGCATGTAAAGTATTCTTATAAAACTGGATGCATAAGCCGTGTCAAGAAGGAATGATAGACATTATCACCGTTACGCGTTATACAAACTTTCTAATCTAGCAGTTTTTTTTCTGAAGTTGAAGTAAGAAGGAACGTGACGACTTTTGTTGATAAGCTTTGGTATAAAAACCAATCCGTTAAATCTAGTTTTTTTCCGAATGTCATCTAGTGGTAATAGACACAAAGAAGTAAAAGCGCATTGCTCGCCTTCTTTTGTATACAATGCCGTGGTTGAAGAGTACTCGCAGAAAAACAAGCAGAAAACGGAGCTGACAGAAACCCAATAGCCTACACAAACGTCTTACGACTTTACCTTTGGCAACCAAAAAGACCAGAAAAGTAAAAAAGAAGCGACTTGAAAAGTTACGTGATTTTTCAGAGTCATAACGGAGCATGTCGGATCAGCGGCTTTAAAAGAAGAAAATACAATCACGCAGAGAGGAAGATAAATTAAACTAGTAGAGAAAAAAGGGAAGTCATGGTGGAGCATCCCATGTTGAGGGTCGACTTATGGTTAGAGTCTTCATTAAAAGGTTGCTTTATAGTATTTGGCACAGTTAAAAATAAAACGAGAAGGTAAAAGAGTTAGCCATTTGTTGATGTCGGTTGACAAATCACATTAGC
>MDUD01006446.1:0-11865 GCA_002216565.1 Crithidia mellificae | reverse complement strand
ATCACGCCAGACACGTGCTTCCGCATTCCGCTGGACGGACTTGAGGAGATCGAAAAACACTCTCCCTATGGGTACGCACCGGGCATGAAGATGGCTATACCGAGTCGAGCGAAGACGGCGGAGTTGATGCAGTACGTGATGCAGCACCCAGAGCACGCGCGGCGTGTGGGGCTGCGCGCACGTGAGCTGATCATGCGTGAGATGAGCGAGGAGGCTGTTGCGGACACTATGGACAAAATGTTCTACGACGCGGTTCTGCGGAAAAAACGCTCAAATTAGGCTAAAATTTGTGTGGTGCTTTGTTTTGTTGTTGTTGTTGTTGTTGATGTTTGTTCTGTTTTCCCGAGGCATGCTCTTGGGTTTGATTAGATCAAGCATTTGCAGGTGCACACGCGCATAGATGGAATTCGAATTTCGTGTTATTCATTCAACAATAAGGATTTACAGCTTTGTGCTTTCGAGTTACTTAACGTAGAGATCATAAGTATTATAATATTTTTGACTACAATAACTATTATGTAATAAAAAAAGGAGGGGTCATTTGATCGTTGTTGTTGTCACCTCAAGGACGTTGAGAACAATTGTCAACACAATTAGGCTAAATACGCTATGACTCTTGAATACACTTTCAATGGTCTTTGAGGTGACGCTAGACGAATTCCATTATCATGCTCAATAGCTTAGGTTTCATCGTTGCACCGAATACGATGAAGAAAATGTTGTTTTGCTCCGTGTAACCATGACATAAGTTTTTTAAATAGGCTTGCTGGGTTTATTTTCTTTTTGTTAATATTTTTTTTTTTTCGCGTCATTTTTTTTTTCGGAACCATTTTTTAATAATCTTCAATTTTTTCTTGGTGTCGAACATTAATCACCACTCTTTTTATCTTTTAAAAGAGTATCTAAAATTATTCATTTTTTTTCTTCTAATACAAATAGTTTGGTGCTTATCCTGTCCTCGATTCTTGTAACCTCTCTTTTATCCAGAAATGTGTTTACCTTTTTGTTTTGTTGCTTTTTCTTCGTTAACCTTTATGCCACACAAACCAAACAATAATCACGACTTCAAACCGAACTTGAGCTTTGCTTTGTTGCACACACTCGTTTGTGCGTAACGTCGTGAAACCTTATCTTTAGTCGCTAGTGCTTCGAAGACTGAATAATACATTAGTCTGTAAAGCAAAGGGAGACAAAACGTTTTTGTCCTAGAAAACAGAGATACTAAAAAGTTTAAAGCAAATTAAAAGAATTATATTTTTAATCTGATCGTAACGTGGCGAGACCTAGGTCACGACTAGGCACCAACTTGTTGTGATCTTCGTTCCATCACGTTCTTGTGTCTCTACTTGTCAAGCTAGTCATCTTGCGCACCTCCAATTCTGAATTGCTAACCAACCTTCATTGCTTTAATTCGTCTTCTTTCTTTTTCTTTTTCCTCATTGCAGCAAAAACACACAAACAAAAATTTCACATAGGAAATTTGAAACCATCAGCACCGATAGAAAGAAATAACTTCTTTTTGCTTAGAAACAAAAATTGTAGGCGAGCTAGTAGTTTCGCTTTTATCCGCAATTTTTTTTTCTGGACCTTTGTAGGTGGAAGCATTATAACGTTTATCTCAGTGGACACTATTTTCTACTTTTTTCAACGATATCACCGAGAAAATAGCAGTACAATACATTATCATTAGAGGGTTTAATTATTTGCCGAATCGTTGTCCTCCGTAAAAGCACTAAATTTGCATCACTTCTTAAAAATTCCCAAACGTGCTTTTGGGACTCGTTCAAGAAAGCCTTATAAGCTTTGAAGTAGGTTTTAAAGCCAAAAATAATAACACAGGTAATTTAAGTACCAACCCTAGCTAATATCAAAACAACAAGAGCATTCCTTCCCTATCATTGTAAACGTCAGGGATGGCTTTCTCCACCACTCACTTATCGCTCGCAGAGCATTGCAGGCAGGTGGTTCTGGCGGCACCTGCAAATGCCATCGGTGCCACATACGCGAGCGCGCTTGCCACCTCGCCGCTCATTCCGCAAAACTGCCGCGTCGTAGCGTGGGATGTGCCCTGCGCGAGCTCTCACGACACCAGTCCGGATTCTCCGGCGGTGTCAAATACGAAGGAGTTTGCGCAGATGATGTCCCGCATCGAGACAAAGATGGTGGCGTGCCGCGCGCCACGTCCCACGGCGGATGTCACGCGCATGACTCAGTTCTTCTACGGCGGAGTGTCGCCGAAAGAAACCGAAATTCACCCCATGCTGCAACGCGTGGAGGTCTGCAACGGCGCACGAGCTGACATCGCTGCGGCCGTTGCCGCCGGTGCCGTGGCGGTGGCCGACACGGTCTTTGTGCTCGTGCTGAATGCGCAGGTTTTAGGGACGGACGTGAACGCCGGGTTGCAGCCGTATGAGACTTTCCTGCGCGCGGTCTGGGTCGCCGACGCGCCCGTCACAGCAGCGACACAGACGGCGGGGGAGGCGCGAGCTGCAACACCAGCAGTGCCCGCCGCGGCGTCTCCGGCGCCGCTGGCAGCTGCGGCTTCTCGCCAAGGCAGTTTGATTGTATTGGCGGACAACACCTATCGCGTGGCTGCCACGGCGCTGGTGAAATCGATTGCCGAGACGGTATCGACGTCGGTGCGGTGGACGGTGCAGCTCGCCTTCGTCCACGCCATGGACCCTCCGGCGCTCGAGTTTGGTGCCGCCGAAGCCGCGGTGGAGGACCGAACAGGCCTTGCGCACGGTGGCACGCTGCCTGTGCTGTGCGCCGCCAACGCCTTGGGGGTTCTCCGTCACTTCCCGGTCAGCCGCAGCGAGCCGGCGACGATCACGCCAGTGGATGTGGCCCTCAACGCCGCGCTGCTCGGGCACATTTTCCTGTGCGCTGGCGAGTTGCCGGAGTGCCGGGACCGGGTGGAGCCCGTGGCCGCTGCGCTGCCGACACCACGTCACCGCATGGCCTCTTTCGCCGTCGCCGAGTCGCACCGCCCCGGCGAGGCGTCGCTGGTGTGGGGAATGTTCGGGGAGTACCTGATGGGCTACTATGGTCGCTTTACTGCCCCTATCGCGGCCGCCTTCCCCGTCGCCGGCGTCCTCGCCGCCAACCCGCTGCTGCAGTTCCCCTTCAACGTGCGGGATGTGGTGAACTTCGGGCCAGAGCCGCGGTGCCCGACGTACCTGCTCGAGGGCTGGCGTGCCTACCAAGACCGGCAGCGCGTCACCGGTAACTTCCACGGCGCCGTCGTGACGCAGAAGATGCAGGCGTGCGTGCAGCAGCTCGACGACGCGCTGGGCGGCATCACCGGCGCAGCGCGCTCCGCCGCGGCACTCGCGTCTCGGCAGCAAAAGAGCGGCGCCGTGAGTCCCGGCCGGCGTGCCTCGGCGACGTCGTCCTTTGCGCTGAGTCCGTACACCCTGGACGGCTTCAACGTTGCGCCGTACCACTACCTGCTGCGTCGCCTCACGACTCACTACGGCCTCATGCCCTACCATCAGTGCGTGGCGCTCTCGGCGGTTGACTGGGAGGCGTACATCTCCGTGGTGGCACGCAGCACGCTGGTGCACCTGGCCCACTGCGTGCTGCTGCGCGCGGCAGAGGGGTCGGGACCGGCTGCCACACCCGTGCGTCGCCTGGGCGGGGCGGTGGACATTGCGGGGATTGCGGGGGTGAAACTTAGTCCTGCCGCACCAGAAGCAGAGGCGCTCTCGGACAGCGGTGACAGTGGGAAGACTCGGAACCGCAGTGGTCTTGCTGGTAGCACGACAAGTAATGCCGACGCCGCAGCGGCACCAATTGCCTTCCCAGAGCCGCGGCGCAGTTTTACGAACGACCTCATCTACCACGGCCCCGACCGCGCCCCGCCTTTTCCCTCCCTCACCCGCGAGTTCTTCACCTACACCACCTTTCTCCACCGCACCGCCCTTCGCCCGAATGGGTGGCGCAGTGACATGACACCCGGCATGACCCCAAAGACGCTGACCACCATCCTCGCTCAGCCGCACATACAGCAGCTCATGACGGCGCTGGCGGCGCAGGACGGCACGACGAAGGCAGAGGTGGAGGCGCAGGCGAAGCGCATTCTCCTCCTTGCCGGGGACACGCTGAACCACCCGCAGTGCCGCACCATGGGGCTGATGGTGCGCGAGATCTTCAAGCGCATCTACCACCGCGTCAACGTCAACCACGGCGCCTTCGAGCGTCTACAACGGCAACTGCAGATGCCGCGCGTCGCTTTGGTCTACGTGCCGCTCCACCGCTCCTACATTGATTTTCTGATTCTGTCCTTTCTGCTAGCCGAGATGGCGTTGCCGATGCCGCACATCGTGGCCGGCGACGGGTTTCTAAGTATGGGACCTATTGCAACGCTGATGCGTGGCAGTGGCGCCTTCTTTATGCGGCGCACCTTCCGCGGCGACCCGCTCTACGCCGCCCTCTTCAAGGAGTACGTCCGTCAGATGATGCTGAGCTACCGTCCGCTGGAGTTCTTCATTGAGGGCACGCGCAGCCGCACGGGCAAGACGATGGCGCCGAAGATGGGTCTCTTGAAGTTCGTGTGCGACACCTTTTTCGACCCGATGCAGCAGGAGCTGGATGATGTGCTTTTTATTCCGGTGAGCGTCTCCTACGATGAGCTGCTGGAGGCGACCATGTATGCCAAGGAGCTTCTCGGCGTGCCAAAGCCAAAGGAGAACTTGTCTAACTTTCTTAAAGCGAGCAGCGCCCTGCAACGCATGCACGGCAGCATCAATTTACACCTCGGCGACCCCATCTCGCTACGGTCGCTGAAGGAGCACCCGCAGCAGTGCCCGCTGCCCTACCAGCCGAAGACAGACACGCCGGACGTCATCAAGCACGAAACAGCGGCCCGCTCGCCAAGCAGCAGCGGGGGCGGCGCGGCAAAAGCGGCACCGTTAAAGCCGATGAGCAGCGCAGCGCCGCGTGGCTCGGACCTCGCCGCGCGGAAGCCCGCTGTGCTCAACACGACTCCGGCCCTCACAAAGCCGCTTTCGCCGACACCGCCGTCCATTCTCAGCAGCGTGGCGTGGCACCTGACCTACCAGCTCCAGCGCAACATCGTCATTACTCCGGCGAGCATGGTGGCTGCGCTGCTGGAGTGCTTCAGCCCGTACTACTCGACTCGCGCGTTGAGGGCAGCGGAAGCGGCACCGGCACCGGCGCAGCCGCAGGAGAGCGCCGAGACGACGACAGCGCAGAAGAAGGCGGTGGAGTGCGCTCCACCCGCTAAGGAGGCAGCCGGCGTGCCACTGGCGGTGATGGAGAACGGCGTGGCGTGGCTGCGTGGCATTCTCCTCGAGCGTGGCGCGCGCCTGTCCGCCGAGGCGGCGACGTGGAGCGGTGACCGCATTGTGAAGACCGCCCTTGGCAATTTGCACAGCTTTGCCCACCTAGCGAACGGCATGTCCACCGTGTCCTACCAGCAGCCCGACAACGTGGTCACCCGCCTCGGCGTCAACATCAGCGCCAACCAGCTCATCCACGTCTGCATCGACGAAGCCGTCGTCGCTGTGGTGGCGCAGGCCTTCGGCTCGCCGACGTCGCCACACCACCCACCCACGCCAGAACGCGCGACGCAGTGTGGGACACGTGCGGTGAAGTCGGAGGTCTTGGCAAACCACGCGCAGCTCCTGCAGCGTCTCTTGTCCACCGAGTTCCCCAACTACGCCGCCAGCACACCGGTGGCGTTTACGTCGTGGCTGGAGTGCACGGTGTGTCGCCTGCAGCACAGTCCCGCCTCCACCGCAGCTGCGATTGCCGCTGCCGCAAGTCCGTCGCCGTCGTCTGGCGAAGCCGCAGCGGCGCGCAGCCACGGCCCCCTGACGACGGTGCCTGTCACGCCTTACTACTACTTCCTTCTGCAGCTCATCTGCCCGCATCTCGAGGCCATCTTCGTGGTGCTGCTGGCTGCGGTGACGCTCCTGCACGCCTACCCAGGCCAGCCGCTCGGCGCGGCGGACGTGGTGAACACGACGCAGAAGGCCTGCCGCTCCCTTTTTGAGGAGCGAAAGCTGAACTACGCCGTGACGGCGAACAAGGAGACGCTGCAGCACTACTACGAGAGTTTGATCTCGCTGTCGCTGCTGCAGCTGGGCCGCCTGCCTCCGCCAGCGGAAAAGGCGAAGGCTGCATCGAGCCAGGGCACAGTGGTGTACAAGGTTGGTGCGCTAGGGCAGCAGAAAGTGCTGGAGCGGTTAGACGTGCTGGCCACGCAGGTGCAGAAGTTCTTGTGGTACCCGGGTGCGGAGGCGGAGTGCGTGGTAGACACCAAGGCCGTAAAAGACCGCATTCTTAGCGTGTACAAGGAGCTGACGCAGCCTTCGAAGATGTAGTAGTGTCTAACGCCATTGCTTGCGTGGAGAAGTACTGTTGCTGTTGTTGTTGTTCCTTTTTGTTTTTAAGTGAAACGCTGCTCCTCCTTGGTACATTTAAAGACTTTTATTTAACGCCAGACCTTTGTGGCTACACTGTAAATTCAAGTTTCTATTTCATCTTTGTAACTCGTCTTATCTGATAAGTAATGAGTCTACGTTCTGATTGTAACGGAAAGGAGTGCTTTTATGTCCCCTCTTGCTTTCCTAAGACATTCGCTACGTGCGTGTTTGTTTGCCGCGCCGTTATTTTTTTTGTAGACATGCTTTTCTTTGTATCGTATTAACGTGTAAATAATTAAACCCGAAAGGCTCAAGTCCAGGTTCAACGATTGAAGCACTTCGTGACATCAACGCGGCCTGCTTTTAGTTTTGGTCTACGCGGCTGTATCACGTTATACGAGCGTTGTTTGATGCTTTGCAAGTCGCAGCTGTGTTCTGTGAAAAAAACAAAACGCGGTTATTTGCGTCTTTTTTTCAATTAATAAAATAGCCCCGTGAGTAGTCGAAGTTGTATAGACTGGGCAGATGTCAATTTACTGTACTAGCAGAGAATACTATTGTATGTGTAGTTCTTCCCAGTCTATTCATAACGCACATCTTCCTCTTCCCTACTCTCTTTCTCTCTCTCTCTGTTATTCTACACATAAAACATGACTATTCTTTTGTTCATCCTTTTAAAATGTCAGTCATCATTCTATACACTCATCTATACACTTTCTTCACACGCACAGAAGTGCTTTTCCACATACACATACGTTATACACGGGCACGTTTACTAGCGTGTGCTGGTGATCAAGCCATACCCGACCTTTTCATTTGTCTCTCGCGACGCTTCTACAGGCGGGGAAATACGCTTCCTTGCACCCACCACGTCAAAGACCCTGCCCATCCACCAACTGTCACTTTGTCTCTTTCTCTCTCTCTCTCTCTTTGTGTTTTCCATCTATTTTCCTCTAGAAAACTTGAGCGACTGGTGTCATTTCCTCTTTCTCATTTTCGCTCTTCTGTTTCTTTTTCGTTTGGTCTTCAGGACGCTCAGTAAGAGAGATCATTGCTTTGACAGCACAGGCGAAACGCCAAACACTACCACATTTAAAAAAAAAACTCTTTGCTTCTCTTCTTTTTGTTTCTCCTTTGGCTGTTTTCTTATTTGAGGCTGTGTTTGGGTTCGCACCATTTTCGAGACATTGAGAACTGTTTGTCTGAGCTCTCTTTCAAAACAGCTCTCTTTTTCCGACTACAAATATACACACACAAAAATACATCTGGTCAACTGTTGAATTTGGTTACCAACTGCGCTTTACACTCTTTTTTTTTTGCCTTCCCCACAATTGTAATCATAACGATCGAGAGTGTTCTTGGGGGCTCACGCACACATTGGTGACGCTCTCTTTTAACTGCCTCCTGCTTGCCTTCTGAGAATCTGCTTCCAACACATCCTGTCAACGCGTAAGGTGCTGTGGAAAATAAAAATTGTAGCAGTCAACGCTAAAGGAGTCCCACGGCGTCTCTGTCTTTTTTCTTTTTTTCTTTTTACTTTCCGTAATTTGCTTTACGCGTCTCTCCTACTGTGGAAAAAAAGTGTTTACCTGCGAACGCATCACCCTCGCAAAATGGCGAGCTTCGACAACGAAACCTCAAACTCGGTGGCGGCACGTGGCAAGCGTAATCGCACGGTGGTGCTTCTCGGTCGCAGCCTGCGCCGCCTGCGCGCCTTTGTGATGAAGCGGTACACGCAGCTGCGAAAGCAGGCGACGGCGCTGGTGGCCTTCGTGCACGTCACGCTGCGCTCTCTCTACTTCCCGGACGAGGTCTCCCTCTATTTGGACAC
Source organism: Crithidia mellificae (assembly GCA_002216565.1). Lineage (NCBI taxonomy): Eukaryota > Euglenozoa > Kinetoplastea > Trypanosomatida > Trypanosomatidae > Crithidia > Crithidia mellificae. Next base: position 3,642 of record MDUD01006446.1, on the reverse strand, counting down.
CTTCGTGCGCCTCCTCTTCAGTGTCTACTACATTCCTTTTCTGGCGATGGTGCTGGCCCTCACCCACGCCGCGATTGAGCGCATTGTCTGGGTGCTGGTGATGCCGGTGACGCAGGAGATGGAGCGCCGGCCTTTCAGCACGTCCAGCGTGTGGACGCTCGTGTCTGGGCTCAGCTCGATCGCGTCTCGCATGCTTCCTTTTGCCACCTTGGCCGTTGCCGCCGCCACGGTGGGTCACAAGCTAATGAACTGCGTCGCGGAGGCGATGGTGGACGCCTACACGACGCAGCGCGACCTCGACTACCCGCTCCTGCGCGCGCGGGTCCGCTTTACCTCGAAGAAGCCGAAGCGCGTGGTCACCTGTGCGGTGGTCGCCGTCATCCTCGCCATCGTACTCGGGCTGCTGTGCCACACAAACGCTTTTGTGGAGTGGTCAAGCCGGCAGCCGTGGGTGACGACGGCGAGTTGGACGGTGTTCGTCGTGCAAGGGGCTTTTGTGCTGACGACGGTGCTGCGCGAGGCGCCACTGGAGGGCACCCCCCTCAACCGCAGTCGCGTCTTTGCGCACACGGAGCGGCGCACCGACGCGCTGATGAACCACCCGCAGCCGCCCAGCAAAGGGGATGGCGAGGAGGATGCCGAGGCGGTGGCGGCGGGACTCGACCGCACCGACACGCCCTCAAAGCCTTTTCTCGAGACCGCCTCGAGCGCGGTGTCGAACCCAGGCGAGAGCACCGGCTCCACGGCGCAGCCTGCCGCCTCGGACGGCGCCACCAGTGGCGGGGGCGACGGCGGTGGCAGTGTGGGCACGGAGGACCGGGTGTCGTCGACGGCCACGCCCTCTGGCGACTCCATCACCGTCACGACGCCCTTTCACCCGCCGCTGCCCAGCGACATCGAGACATCCCCGCTGCGGCGGCCGCAGGAGAGCAGCATGACGGCTGACGAACCCCCTGCGTCGCCAATGGACGTCTCTGGTAGCGACGGGCACCGCGACTCGCAGCAGCAACAGCAGCGCTGGGCGAACACCTCCGTATCGGAGCTGTTCGTGTCGTACGTCGAGGACGACTGGTGGCGCCACCACATTCACACCATGCGGTACATCGCCTTTGTCATGGTGCTCGCCTTCACCATCGCGTTTGCGGTAGCGCAGGGCCCTGTCTTTGGCCTCATGTCCGGCGTTATGATTCTGTCCTACCTCAACCTGCCACACCTCTTCGCGTACACGACGCTTTCCATCTCCGGCGCCGCAACCCGCACGCTGCGCTCCTTCACGTGGCTGCACCGCCACCTCGACGCCCTCTTCCCCTGCCTCGTCATTGTGATGCCGTACCAGCTGCTGCTCGTGAGTGCGATGCTCTTCTACCGCCACCACCTGAAGCTGTGCATGATGCTCCTCGGCGTCAACCTGCTCCTCGTCGCGCGCGCCATCGACCTCGTGCGCGAGTTCGACGTGACGGCGCACGGCTCGGTGCTGTGGAAGTACGCCGCCTCCGGTGCGCTGCTGCCGCCGTCGCTCGCGATTGTGCTGGAGGACGGCCACGAGAAGAACCACCAGTCGCCCGATGTGGTGAGCCTCGACATGTCCATTGACATTCGGCGCATGACGATCGTCTACGCCGGCGGGGCTGAGCTGCGGCTGCGGCGCCAGGTCGTCTTCCCGGGCGGTGCGCTGCGCCGCTACCTCTTCGACTACCGCTTCTACGCCTACACCCTGCCACGGCTTTTGTCCCTGCAGAGCCCCGGCTACTTCAGCGGGTCGAAGTTCCGCGTGATGCGGGTGGTGCTGCGCTTTCTCTCCATGTCGCTGCTGCTGCTGTACGGCGTGTTTGTGTCCGGCCTCATTGTGCAGGCGGCGTTCCCGCGACTGCGACCGCTGCCGGTGCGGGTGACGGCAGCGGCGGACAACAGCCACCTCACCTTCGACCACATCGTGCTGCGGATGCACCTGCTCTCGCAGGAAGCCTCGCGCAGCGCGGCGGAGAAGAACACGTCGAGCTCGGTGCTGGAGGGCTACCTGTCCGGCCTGCCCGAGGCGGCGTCGAGCGCCTTTCAGTGGAACAACATTACGTCTGCCGAGAACGAGGATTTCTACCCGCAGCTGTGCAAGCGTGAGTACTACAACACGTCGGTGTGGGAGATTGCGCTGCTGGCGGTGGCGCCGTACCTGTTCAACGTGGAGGAGTTCAACTCGATGCTGCGCTTTCTGAACACGCACCTGGGCTCCGACTGGGCCATTCGGCCACGCCACGGCGCCTCCTGTGTGCCAGGTGACTCCAACCACCAGCCGACAGGGTGGACTGACTTCTACGAGGTGTTCAGCGAGCAACGCGACACCGCCATTATCTCCGTCCGCGGCACCGACATGTTCTCCTTCACCGACTTTCTCTTCAACATCAACGTATTTTTCGAAGTAGCGCTCTACCAGCTCATGACGACGTTCATTCCTGGCTCGGCGGTGGTGCCGAAGGACCTGGTGGTGGATTTGTTGCGCACGGCGTCGCTGCCGGCCGAGGCGGACAGCGACACGTACGAGACGTGGGCGGAGCTGACGAGCAGCAACAACCACAGCCTGCGCAGCTGCCAGCAGAACAACTACGGCCGCGACTTCTTTGCGGATATGTACAACCACATCGCCTACATCGGCTCCCGGCCAAAGCCGCCGCAGCACATCTTGATCACCGGCCACTCGCTCGGCGGTGCCGTGGCGTCGATTGTGGCGGCGCAAATGGGCGTGAAGGCGGTTGCGTTTAGCGCGCCGGGCATCGTGCTGGCGCGGCGGAAGTTCAACTTCACACTGCGCTCGCTGCACCAGAACGTCATGACGGTTATCTCGTCCAACGACATTGTGCCGGCGGTGGGTGAGCATGGCGGTGAGCTGCACCACGTCGAGTGCCTGGCGGCGACGCGCGAGCTGTGCCACGCAATGGAGTTCATGATTGGCTCGCTCTGGCGGTCGTGCAGCTCTGTGCGTGCCAAGTTTCCTTCCATCAAAGACGTCATCTAAATTCGGCAAGCTGGAAGCGGCCACAACGCGAAGCTTGCTGTTTTTGTTTGTTAGTTTTTATGTAAGATTTTTTCCTTCTTTTTCTCGATCTTTATTATACACTTCACTTTTGCTTATTCCCTACGAAACTCTACAAACTGAAAGCTAACTGGCACTACCTCATGCGCACGTAAGGCGGGAAGATTGAAAAATAAAATTGATTTCATAGGCTGCAGCGCAATGAGCACGCAAGACGCGATGCAAAAAAGAAAGAAGAAAAAAAATAAAGAACAGCTACCGTCATCAATGACAACGGAAAATGGATGCTCTTCAAAACTGTTCTCAAATCATTTCGCCTTTTTTTGTTCCTTTCGGTCTGCCTTTTTGTTGAAAAATTCGTCAACAGCAGGGTTCGAACCTGCGCGCGAGATCGCATTTGATTTCAAGTCAAACCCCGTAACCACTTGGGTATGTTGACAACTAGATCCAAAGCAGTATTTGACGTCATCTAATCTATAGTAGATGACATTGCAAGACAGGTTTTTGGTAACGGCGGAGTGGCCGAGTGGTCTAAGGCGCCAGATTTAGGCTCTGGTCTTTCGAGGCGTGGGTTCGAACCCCACCTCCGTCAACCTTTTTGGCACCAGCTTTTTTTG